>PDND01000015.1:0-231652 GCA_002572855.1 [Emmonsia] crescens | reverse complement strand
CTTCTTTCACATTTTCTTCTTTCCCTTGAACCACATGTATTTATAGTCGTTTTTTTTTTTTTTTTTTTTTTTTTTTTTGTGTTTCTTTCATCCTTCCCTTGTTCAAATATATCCAAATAATGCCTATCCCGCCTATCCCACCTTTCTTTTTTCTTTTTTCTTTATTCTTCTGTGTTTGAGTGACGAGATTGCCCATGGTTAGCTTCCTGTTTCACGCCTTATAGTTGCCCACCATTAGTATCCGCTTTTGATTATGTGCATGTACAGTACGGAAAAAATTGCTTTGAGACTATGGATCTATTCTTTTTGTTCATGAATTGATTGATATCTGTTGATGTGTCAGTATGTTGTCAAATCATATACTTCAGCTAATATTCCATGAGACATCCTGCTTTCAACATTTACCCACTCACTATCTTGTATCGCTTCCGTCAGCTGCACATCGATGCAGATGTGATTATTTATATATTATCCATGGATTGATTTCCAGGCTGAGCTATACCGTACCCCGGCACGCCCCTTGGAAAACAGAGCCGTCGAGGGCTAACAAAGCCTTAACCAAAACGAATTTGGTAAAAGGCACAGATGTAGATAGTGAATGTAGCTACTTACCGAGGTACCTAGGTGCCACACCACCCTTCTCAGCTTCCCACTTTCAATTGAATAAAACTTCAAAGCCAGACTCGCGATGCTTGGAAGTAGATGCACACCCACGACCATACATATATACAGTAATACTGCGAACTTTGAAGTCAATTTAAACTCAATTTCCAGGACAGCGCCATGTGGAGCCTTTCTGCATCGGTTTGGATGGCTGAGCCAACAGCGCTTCGACCCTATGTGGGGGCTATCTTCGAATTAAGGTTTCTTTCCCTTCAAATCGAAGCCGCTTCAATTTAGATCGGGCTCTGAGCCCCCAGGTTAGAACAGTGCTATTGACAGGACAGAGGCTATATACTGGTAACAAATGTTAGATTTAAGAAAATGTCGTGACTTCTGTTGGCCATTTTTTAATTCCATTGTCTGCTACATGCCCTTCAAAATTCTCGACCGCTTCGCACAATTTAGATTTCATTGAATTTTTTACATCATCATCATCATCATCATCATTTGCTTGATCATGCACTTCCAACTGTAAACAAAGCTTTCCAATAACAATTAAGTAACAGAGAATTGCCATCATGGGCCTTCTTCGTCGCATCATTTTCCTCTAGACAATGGCAGTCCGGCATCTTGGCCTCTGCATTCCGGGTCTCTTGAATGGCTTCGTCGACGAGGCCTGGAATGGGTAGGTCGGATATATGATTAGTGTAAACGCTTTTATAAGGCTGTGTACCCCTAATTCGAAAATAACTAAAAAAATTGCTTATTCTTGAAACAGTGGGGAGCCTGCCTTGCCATGTTTTCTGGAGAGTAGATTCGGGAAACACCACAAGAACAGCGGAATTATTGAGAAATTGAGTGACGTAGACTTATTTAATGTTTCTTTTTTTATATTTTTAACACATGTGAGTGTTAAGAGTATGTTGGCTGAACTGGCAATTCAGATATTGATATAAAATCTGATGTGGTGAGAGGTAAGAAATGCACCTAGTTATATCCTCATCAAGTCAAGGAGGAAGGAGAGGAAACTTTACACGCAAAACATTTTGTAAATAAAGTTCAGACCATCAGCTCTGAGTATTTCAAAGACATCACATCTTTCACAGCATAATGAACATATTTAATATATTTTTGTAATTGCATGATGAGGTGCAAAAGATATAAGTTTTTTCGGGACAAAAGCAGTTCATTCTGTCGGGTCCGATTTGGAATCTTCAGGGCTGATTAGTAAAAGTTGCTTGGAGATGACGCGCCACCGGCAGAGTGGAGAAGACAGCCCGAAGAGCCGCCATCAGATAAGAATACTAGTAGGAAGGCATCAACAAAACCGAAGTTTTTATATTTATTTCTCCCTCTCGCCATTCTTCATATATTCTTGTTCTCCTACGCTTTTGATATCAGTAATTTTGAATTTTGAATCGATTGCAAGCTATAATCAGATCTATCCTAATATCTAGCTTCCGCGCATTCCCCCACCTCAACCAACCCATGGCGCTCCCGCTCTCATCCATCATGCCGCCATTCATGTCACGAATAATGCGCCTCTTCTCCACCACCCCCTCCCTTTCACTGACTCCAGAATCACTCGCAGCCCGGGGATTTCCTGAAAATGCCCAAGAAGCCACAATCGCCGCCGGCTGTTTTTGGGGTGTGGAACACCTATACCGGAAAAAATTTGGTGGCGGAAAGGGACTTCTAGATGCTAAGGTTGGATATTGCGGTGGGGATACGACACATCCCAGTTATCGGAGTGTTTGCTCTGGGAAAACAGGCCGTATGTGTTGTCTTTTATTTATTATATTTTTAATCCCTTTTAATTTATCACCCCCCCCCCCCCCATTTTGCCCGACTGGCATAACTGGTCTGACATGAACCCCTCTTCTTATTTTCCTACTCTAACTATTTCCCCACCCAGACGCCGAAGCTCTAAGAATCATTTTCGACCCGTCCATTGTTCCATATCGCCAACTCCTCGAATTCTTTTACAGCATGCATGACCCCACCACGTTGAACCGACAAGGTGGAGATGTAGGGACACAATATCGGAGCGCGGTATTCACTCATGGCGAGGAGCAGCAGAAGATTGCCGAGGAAATTACGGAAAAGGTGGCTAAGGAGTGGTGGAAGCGGCCCGTGACGACCCTGGTTGTTCCGGCAGGCCAATGGTGGGATGCGGAGGAATATCACCAGTTATATCTGGACAAAAATCCCGGTGGATATGAGTGCCCTGCGCAGTAAGTTTTCCCCTCCCCCTTCCCCCTTCCCCCTCCCCGCCCCCGTCCCCGCCCCCTGCCCAAGCCGCCCTCTGCCAACCAAGATCTCCAGCCGGAGCCTAGGAGAGTTACACGACAGAAAATCCCTTCTATTCTTTTTTTAAAAAAAGCGAGGAGAAGTGCTAAGTAATTTTTGTTTTCGTTCCGCAGCTTTGTGAGGAATTTCCCGCCCTTATCTGAATGAGCTTTGCGAGTTCAAAATATACGTTTATGTAATGACTGGAAGATTACCTGTTTAATATATGATCTAAACTTTGCGAAGTTGGGACAAAAGTTGGCCGATATTCGCCATGGAAAAAACGAAGGGTCTCCCTCTTATTATTTAACTACCTAGGTTTATACCTTGGAGCATTTTGGATTGGGTTATAGTCTAATTAGTTATTATTACTGTCCTTGGTTTGCACCTGCGGGTTGCGAGTTATGTTCTTCTTTTGGTGTGTGTAATATTGCAACTCCGCTATGTCTACGACCAGCTTGGCTTATAGCGCAATTATGAAATCATGTTGGTCCTTTTACGCTTCTATTTCACCTGTTTCATTCTTTGTGTGTTCCCCACCACTTGAATGACTGACCTTCCCCGCAGGCGGATGACTTTCGCGAAGTCTTAACAGGATTCTCTATATCCACTCGGAATTGGCATGTTAGAACTTATACGTCCCCACGACATCCGGTTCGGCGACAACGTTACGAGATGTGCGTCCGATTTCGGTTGTGACTAGCGCACGGAACAGATGCAGTGACACTGCGTAATCCATGCAGATCAATCATCCCTGTGTAGATAGGAGGTGAGGGCATA
The DNA here is from genome assembly GCA_002572855.1 of [Emmonsia] crescens. Lineage (NCBI taxonomy): Eukaryota > Fungi > Ascomycota > Eurotiomycetes > Onygenales > Ajellomycetaceae > Emergomyces > [Emmonsia] crescens. The sequence goes on along the minus strand of PDND01000015.1, from coordinate 227,980 downwards.
AGTAGTGGGTACCTGTAGGAAGGAGCCTACTAGGTATCTAAGGCGAAGAATTTCCCTGTTCCATAGAACAAGTTCGTTAAACCTTGATAATACTCCGCTGTCAATAATTCTTAGTATGAAAGTTCCCATATTGATATAAATACCCTAATATTTCCCCCTTGTATGCAGGAACATATGCGATACGACTGAAAGAGTAATCAATGAATGATGCTAAGTTGTAATTCTACTTCGGAATTAAGTCATGAAATGATCATATTTCTAGGATATGCTTATATCGATCAAAGTATTCGGATAATAAAAGAAATGCCGGTGCTTCCTTGCCACTCCAGAAGCCTACCAGAGAATGGATCCATGGATGTTACTAAAGTGACAATCTAGACCCTTCTCCATCACCCACTGATCCCACCCCACAAAACTCCCCCCTTCCCCCCGCATTGTTTTCCTCCATCTCCAGTTGCTCTTCTCTGCTGCACCTGGTTACACCCGGAAGACTGCGGTCCATTCGCCAACAACGCCATCTCAACAGGATGCGAACACCAAGATTGCCCAGTGCAAGAAGAACCAGTCCAGCACCCCAAAAATACGCCTACCTCCACCACCACCAACAACAACAACAGCAGCAGCAACAGCATAGTACCTAATGGACCGCATCCCCAAGTGCCAACACTAACTTGGGTAACTATTACTTAACTTATTGCTTAACAGTTGTCGATTCTACCCTGAACTATCCGGGATTATCCTTGCATTCCCCTTGACCGATTACCCTATAGTTTTCTTGATTACCCCATAGCTATTCCCAGATCCCACGTTTGAATATCCATTCGGCGTGCAGCACTCAACTCCCGCTGCCTACTGTTACTCTGGCTGACTGTATAATGCACCCCGAACATCATGGCGGCCCAGGAGGGGTAAAACGCCAGCTGTGCAGTGTCATGAGGCTTCATATGCTGTTGTACGGCATATATAACTGAATATCCGCATATCAACGCCTTTTCTCCTGAGTCCTATATTGAATTCACATCCTCGTTATTACTTTCAGATATATCTTAACTATATGCTTGTCCTATCCGGTCCATATACCTAATACATCTGGACCTTGAAGAGTGGTTTTCCTTGGTTCCCCCCTTCATTCCGTGCACACTGTCAATTATTTGGATATTATAGGATTCTTCCCCTTTTCGCAACATTTTGTTTTGCCTCGAGCAACATATTTAGTTCCAGTTTTGTTACTATCCTTTTACATATAACGCCATATTGTTGGATCCAGCTTCCCTCTACATTATTTTAGGGAGGTAGCACGTTGTTGGTCTATCATCGGAGGATTTTAAAGGCGATCGGAAAAGGAAAAAGCCGTGCATCGAGGGAAGGACACGAAATGCGAAGACAGGTCACCCTCAGGGCTACCACTGGCTGTCTCGTTTACGCTAGGCATCAGACTGCTGTTAGGCCCCCCGCATTATGGAACCAACATAGAGTTAGATACTCTCACCATGGGCCAACCCAGCAGTCTGAACCGCCACTGTCCGCAATTGGAGGGCCATCGACATCTCCTGGGTCAACAAGGCCATATGCTACATTGAATTCCACAATGCCCTTTGCAAACCCGCCAACGTCTCCTCCGCTATCGATTTTGCCCTTGTCCACTGTACTGCGGTCTCTCTTCGTCACCACCATTTCGTCATCGCCTCTTCTTTTCACACCATCCTTGGCTTTCTTGTCAGTCCTGGCAAAACCGGGATCAACCTTCCTAAATCCTGATCGTAACCCTGTGTTAAAACTGATCATGGGACAGACGCTGTACGCCCAGTTCTGTGCAGGGGAGACGCCAGCAGAGGTCAAGGTGAACATTCAAAAGTTAAAGACAATCGGATATTCTGGTGTCATTTTGGGGTATGCGCGTGAACTTGTGATGGACGAGAGCGAGATCCGCTCTCTCGGTCAAGTCAGCGATGCAGAAGAAGGAGCAGAAGGCATGGCTCAAGCTGTTGCTGATGTAGCAGCTTGGAAGGAAGGGACCCTTGCTACAGTCGATCTAGCAGACGATGGAGACTTCGTGGCTTTAAAATTTACGGGAGCTGGGAAAGGGTCGGTCCAACAATTGCTGCGCAGATCGGCACCATCGCCAGCCCTCAGAGAAGCAATCATTGAGATTTGCGAGAGGGCAAAGGCGCGCAATGTCAGGTTGTTGATTGATGCTGAGCAGCAAGCTGTCCAACCAGCCATTGACGATTGGGCTCTCGAGTTCCAGCGAATGTATAACAAGGGGCCGGACCAGAGAGCTCTGGTGTATGGGACATATCAGGCATATCTCCGTTCTACCCCGGCAACTCTTTCACGCCACCTCGCTATCGCAGAGGCGGAGGGATTCGTCTTGGGCGCCAAGCTAGTCAGGGGCGCATATCTAGGCAGCGAGCCACGCCATTTAATTTGGGACACAAAAGTAGAAACCGATCAGACATACGACGGCATTGCCGAATCGTTGATTAAACGAGAATACGGCGACATTCTTAAACCGGATCCCCGTTCACATTCTTCGTCCACAAGCGCAAGCAGTGGCCAGAGTGATCACCAGCACCAGCGCCATCCATTCCCCCAAGTCAATCTCGTCCTCGCCTCCCACAACCGCGTCTCAGTCGAACGGGCCAAGAAACTTCGGAATGAACAGCTGCGTACGACGGGGGCGCAGCAGATTGAAATGGCATACGGGCAACTTTCAGGCATGGCGGATGATATCAGCTGCGAGCTGGTGCAGGCGGGAAAGTCTGCTCGCGAACAGCAAGCTCAAGGGGTAATGGTAGAGGTGGAGGCGCCAAAGGCGTACAAGTACCTTGTGTGGGGCACGGTGAGCGAATGTGTTCGATATTTGCTTCGGAGGGCTCAGGAAAATAGAGATGCAGCGTCCAGAACGGAGGATACGAGGAAGGCCATGGCGAAGGAGCTGCGGAGGAGATTGGTGGGAGGTAACTAGTTGGTTTACTTAGCTGGTTTGCTCAGGTGAGATTTTATCTTTCTTTCTTTCTTTCTTTCTTTCTTTCTTCCTGGTTGGTTAAATGGGGATATTTTTGTTTTTCGATGTTCGATTTTTGCTTTTTGATTTCTTCCTTTCTTACTTACTTTTTTTACCCTTCTCCTTTTGATAGGCGCGTACTTTGTCTTTCGGGAGCGAGTGCATATACCTTGTCGAGAAAATAAGATTTAACAAATTAAAAAATAAGAATAGTATTTCAATCACATTTTTCAATCAATGTTGAGTGGTTAATGTTCTCTCCTCTATAGTTGAAGAGCCTCTCCACATCTAGAGGTGTGTCGAGCATTTCATGGAGTGAGGTGTCTTGTTTCTTCAATAATATTGTTGGGGATTAAATGGAAGTTTTGGCATGGTTGTTGTTTTGCATTGCGTTTGCTTCTTTATTTTCTCTCTCTCTTTTTAACCCTATCGGCTATTCACAAGCACACAGGAAGCTGTTGTTGCACTTCTTTCTAATTTTTTTGAGTTCTCTTTTGTGGTCTCTTCTTCTCTTACAGAGGAGGACGGGAGAGATCAAATAGAAGTTCAACAGTTTCAGGTTCCGGAAACGTAAACGTACACAAAGAACTACCTAGGTATTGAGGTAGTTTAGGTGGTTGGCCGCTAGAAAGGTCAAATAAACAAATAAATGAAAGAAAATAGGAAGTTGACATCTCTAAATGATGTTATTGAAGTTCGTTTTACTGCCTGTGAATAGATTATAGAAGGGTAGGTGAGATATTAAGTACGTACATGTACACTTAGCAGATGTTAAAGTCTGCCAACAGAACCCAAAATATCTCAGCTTTGGGTTTCTACTCTCCGCTAGCAAAAGAAGTAAAATCCTGCTTCTTCCTTAATTTTTCCTTGCCTGAGAATAAAAATGAAAGGCAAAGTTGAGGGAAGTTATAAGCATATTCAACACCTGGATGATTTCCCCCTGAAATTGAGAATGAAGTCAAAAGGAGAGTGAATGAATGTGGAGACAAAAAGGTATCTTACAGAGTGTTATTCCATATCTCTGGAATATAGAAACTTCCCTCCTATACTTCGCATAGCAGCCCATCTTTTTGTTGTTCTTGTTGATTCTTTTTGTTTAAAGAAACGTCTCTAACGAAGTGCTCCACTTCCTCTTTATCTTCCCTCTCCTCCCCTTCTCTTTTTCTCTTGTCACCACTTCAAAAGACCATTCGTCAGGCCTCTCTCTCTTTCACGCACCTAATTTTGCTTCTTCTCTCATCTACCACAAGCCCGTGTCTTTCACTCAGTTCGCCATCATCGCGTCCCCGCTCTACATGCTCCTCTTACCACTAAAATGCCGGTGATGCAGGGCAAGAAAGACCGGGCCATGGAGGCTAAGGGGCCCGAACGCATCGATGATGTTATGACGGAGGTTATAGAAAGGTTAGGGAGCATTACTGAACATGTAAGTGTCTAAAATGTAAAAGTTAGGGATATGATGGGCTCCCAGGAATGTGTACTTCTCCTAGTTAGTCAAAAAGACTTGATTGAATATTGATGTTAATTTATGAAAACCTCTCGTTTCCCAATAGTTGCGCAGGATTGAGTGCGATAAGGCGGCCAACCGTATATCAGAGTACACCCATCATATTGTCGTGGAGTTTGGGAAAGTCATGCCTGAGCTCACAGATTCTGAGATAGTGATGCATCCTCCAGTAGTATGTACTTGCCTTCTTCCATAACAAGGATTTCGTGGTCTGGTTGGCGAGAGACCTGAAGGGCTTATAGGATCGTTCTTATTTTGCCTTTTTAGAATAAGGCCAACGGACTCAATGGCAATAGCGATCTGAACTACATTCATCATCGTGAAGGTCCGAAAATTCAGGTGCAAGTCTGCGAGCCAAAGGACAAAAGTCTCCTTGACCTGACCTATTCCAATCCGGCTCCTCTGCAGGGTAATCTGTGGGCAAAGGTAGCAGCCGCAGCCCCGCCACAGGTCCGTCATACCAATGGATTGCACTCTATGGGTCAACCGAAAGCCAGGCGCAATAGAGTTCCCCTGGTTCCCATCCCCCCGGTTGTGCGATCAATGCCGCCCCCAGTTACCATGGGAGGATTGAATAAGATGGCCGGAATCGTAATCGTCGAGGGCAAATTTAGGATCGAAAGCTTGAATATGATCACCGCGAGAATCTGCGAGGGTGCGCTATACAGCGTTGAAATCGAGCATCAGACCGGATTCGCGGAGATCATATTCCAACATGCACCGCACGCGAGAGAATTTTTGGATAAGGACAAACGTGCGATGGAGAATACGGACCATGGCCGTTTTGGAAAGGGCTTCTTGGTCAGACATGATAAATATAAGGAGCGGATGTGGGACGCGGATTTGGCGAAGATGGAGGACGGGATGTTTCGAGAGCGGCGTCGGTTGACGTTTGTTCGTCCGAAATTGCTAGTGAGACCCGATGCGCTTCGGACACTGGAAGAGGAGCTTGAGAGGATTGCTGGGCCCGACGGGATTGATTTTGTGTGGAAGTTCAATGCGGGGAATGGTATGTATGGTTTTTGTTCGGTTTTTACTTGTTTCTTTTCTATTTTCTTCTTGACCTTGCCCCCCTCCCCTTTCGTTTTTTTAATGCCCTATCAAAGGAAAAGGTATAACTTGGACTAATTGTAATATTTAAAGTGACCGCTGTTTTCAAGAGTGTTAGGACGGCTAGACTTGTCCGACATGATTTCCTGCGAAAGGCATCTCAGTACGGTAGCCAGTTTGCAGGTGTCAGGGTCACCTACTCAGCCGATCCTTGCGAGAAGCAATTGATTCTGACCCAAAATGGACCGAGAGATGGCGCCCATTAACTACCTAGGTATCTAGGTAGTTTGAATGAATAGAGCTAATAAAGCTTAGATGTCTGTACAGATGGCTTGGATAGCCACTCCGACTCATTGTGAAGCCTTGAGGATTGGGAATCCTTGGGAATAGTGGAATGTACAGTACATACATAAAGGCAATGGTGACTTGTTCTTATGAAGTGTTTCTTTTTCATTTTCTTGCTTCCATAACATTGTAAATGCTTACTAAATGAACGTGAGTTTTGAAACGGTGAACGCAACAGTTTCAAAAATATCCATGGCAGAACTCTAGGTATTTAGTTTCCTTGAGCAGGTGACGTTGTTGGTTGCTCTGCTGGTCGTGATGTGCAACATCATGCCCTTCTTTTTGCGGGATGTGAAGGAGAAAGTCTTGTGCTGCTACCCCTGCATTTTGTGTAGAGTCCACGGTTCCATACTACGCCACCATTACATAAATACACGTTTCGCACGGCAGAATACCTAGGTACGGCAGGGCATTATTGGGAACCGGCGAACCCGGCGAACCGGCTGCAGCAGTTTGATATTGACGCCCGAATGCGCTCGATGTTGAAAGCCTTGTTGAACGTTGAAGACTTGCTTGAACAAACACCCGATGGCTGTTCCAAGGTTTGGCCCGGATATCCGTCATAAAGAACACCAGGATGCAACATGAGGAGGGAGAGACCCATGGGCCATGGCGGCGAGTTACGCCAAGATGGGTTAGTTCGCAGTGAGGACGGGCGCTGGTAGGTTTAATTTTCCAAGACATGCTTTAACTGTATTAGACACAATGGCTGAATTTATATGTTTTTATTGGTTCACATATCAATTTTAGCTTCATTCGTGTCGGCCTCTAAAACTTTCTGACTTCCTGTCAGCGTTTTGTGTAATTCCGATGCGTATTGATAACTTTCCAAGACTGAAACATGGAAACCAAGGGCAAATCAGGATCCAGCACTGGAACCTAGGGTAAGGAACCGTCGGTTGGCCGTCCCTCACTTGGCTCCAATTGGCGATACCCGAGCGAGAAATGCGAGGGTGAGGCCAGGGCACGAGGCATCAGCGCCAGGGGGGGGTGTTTGTTGTAAAACCTTTAACTAGTCTCCAACAACCCTCCAAGGCTCACTCCTTGTCTCCCCGTCCTCACTCATCGCCTTTCCTTCTTCTTCTTCTTCTTCTTCTCTCCCTCACCCCGCTTCAAGGACGCATTTCACTCGCTTTGTGCATCCTTCGAGCCTGCGGTCACTGCTTGTCTGACCAGCCATACTCTCGTTATTTAACTACATATCGCGCCATTCTTTGCCGCATCGTTCTGATTTTTGCTTTCCTATCAGGCTTTATCGCCTTGTTAATAACCTTGCCCTCGGCGATATATTCTACGCCAGGGAATTAATTACCCCTTCTTTTCCTTATATATCTTCTCTTCAAAATGGCCCGCCTTTTGACCTATCTCGCATGCTTGGCGCTTTCGTCCCAGTTTGTATTGGCGCAGCAGTCAATCACCTGCAACCAAGAGAAGAAATGCCCTGAGAAAACCCCCTGCTGCTCCCGTGAGTTACCCTTCCATTTGCCGTGCCTAATTATCGCGTCCCTTTTACTAATTCTTTTTTGCTGGTAGTATATGGAGAATGTGGTGTCGGAGCGTACTGTCTCGGCGGCTGTGACCCGATGTCTTCGCATTCCATCGATTCCTGCGCCCCTGCTCCGATATGCAAAAGCAAAACGTATAAATTTGACAATTTGGACGGAATTGCCGGAAGAACGAGATACCTCGGCGATGCGAGCAAGGCAGACTGGGTCTCGAGCGGGAAAGTTCTTTCTAGCAATGGAGATTTAGTCATGACCATGCCGCCAAATTCCGTCGGCACTCTTCTTGCCAACAATCACTACATGTGGTATGGCAAAGCTACTGCCAAAATGAAGACCAGTCGCGGTGCAGGCGTTATCACTGCCTTCATCCTTATGTCTGATGTGAAGGATGAGATTGATTTTGAATTTGTCGGAACCGATTTGCAAACTGCCCAGACCAACTGGTATTTCCAGGGCATCACTGATTGTATGATATCTCCCTCCACATCTTGGGTTCAAGACCTGGCGTCACGATAGGTATTTCGGCATGGGACTAACTTGATATTTGTGTAGATACCAACGGAAAAAATATCAGTATCGGTGCCAACAGCTTTTCGCGGGAACATACCTATGAGATCAACTGGAAACCAGATTCAGTCACCTGGTCTATTGATGGAAAGCCTTTACGCGTCTTGAATAAGAAAGATACCCTCAACAAGAAAACCAACCAATACCACTTCCCCCAATCTCCCTCTCGAGTTCAGCTCTCCCTCTGGCCTGGTGGAAAAGAGGACGCCCCGCAGGGAACAATTGATTGGGCCGGTGGCCTCGTGGACTGGAATCATCCGGATATCAAAACGCACGGCTATTACTTTTCGCTCGTCTCTGAGGTTACCATGGAGTGCTATGACCCACCCTCGAAAGCTAAGATTGACGGAGACAAGTCGTATATCTACACAGATATTGCTGGAACCGAAGATACCGTTGCGATTACCAACAGAAACACCGTTCTCAAGTCATTCCTGGGCACTGGCGTGGATATGGATAAAGACTATCCGTCCGGGTCCGGATCGAACCCTTCTGAATCTGATATCGCTGTCATTCCTGGCGTCAGCGGAGGCGGCCCTGGCACCAATGGTCATGCCCCGGGTTCTGGCGGTGGTGCTGGTGGTGGTGGCGACGATAACGGGCCATCTACTGATTTCACTGGTCCAGCAGGTAATGGAGGATCTAGCGGTGCTCCATCCCAGAACGAAAGGGTCCTCAAGGGATCGATCTTTGCGGTGCTTGTGGCCGTGATGGTTTTGGTCAACATGTAAGGATAAGGATTTAATGTTTTTTGGATATCAAATAACTATCTATATACGACTTTTTTAATATTTATTTTGCTTTTGTGTTTTTGAACATATATTCCTCTTTATTTATTATTTATTATATTTCATCGTTTTTTCCTCGTTTTTTTCCTGTTCCTCTCCTCTTTTTTTTGTTGCTGGGCGGCATCAAATTCATCTCAATCTATCTCCTATTTAGTGCTTCTCCTCTCTCGCTCTTGCTTGGAAGTTATGCCAGTTGCGCAACTTTAGCCGTGAACGTTTTTTGCCTGGAGCTTTTCTATGTGTGACGATCCGGCTCGAACGTTTGGAGCCAGATTCAACGAAACTACCCCTTTAGTGCGAAATCATCACTAATAATACAACCCCCCATCTACTCGTAAACCTCTTTAGCGCCATTTTCACATTGCCAAAAAGGGTTTCATTCTTTCTTGATATACTATATACTATATAGTATATGTTCCTTAAATATTGGCCCCTTCTGCACCAGCAACTTCAATGGTGGGCTCATGATGCTACCTCATATAGGGAGAAAATGGGACTTAGCCAAGGAGGCTTGATTTTCTTTTCATCTCGCACCCAGATCTACCTCCCCCAAGCCATGTGCTAATTCCGGCATTGTTCGGAGGGCCAGGTGATATCACTCCAACTGCAAAAAAATCTCAATATGATATCTATATATGATTGCGGATGGTTAGCTGCCCCTTCGCGCTAAAATTTGAATGCAAGACATACAGATACTAGGAATGAGATGCTTGGTCAACTAAGGTATGAAAATCCGATCACAGGTTTCTATTCCTATCACAGGTTTTTATTTTATATTTGCAGTTTTCTTTTCTTTTCTTTTTCTATGCCCACTATTTTAACAACTAAAATATCAGACATCTGGCGGTGTGTTATTCTTCCCTTTAACTTCTCCGCACCTACTATTGTTTCCGCTGCTGCAGCTTGCCGTTAGGAGAAACAACATTTTGTTTGCTTTTACACCCTCTCATAAATATGCCTTGGCCACTTTTCTTTCCTTTGGTTTTGTTTGGGCTATCGATTTGATAGACATGTCTTCTCACTTGTGCCGCTTCTTGTTCTTCAAGGTCTTTTGGATGAGTGAGTATTATTTGCTCTCATCTTTACCAGCAGAATGCATGCTTATTCTTTATTACAAAGCAGTGTGTTGTTTTCCTGCTTGTTTTTTGAGTCCACGGTGAGTTTTCTTCTCCTTGTCTACTATCCAATTGTCTCTGCCATATCTGATACAGATATAGTTCATTACTTTCTGCCTAATGACTGACCCCCTCTTACCCAGAAACCGGCCAAACAATTCTGCCTGAGTCATGGTAGAAGTTTGCTATTTCTATTTTCTCTCCCATTCACTCCCATTTACTCCCATCATCGCCATGAAATGGAGAAGATCTTCAGGAACCACTGGTGCCTGGGAAATAGTGTGGCTTCTCAAAGGATCTATCTAGACATCTATTTGAAATTGGTATAGCTAGGAGGCAAACTTAATCAAGGAACAATGATTGAAGGCAATAGAAAGAAAAAGGGGGGAGATTGAAATCTCTGGCTTCCTGTCCAACTGTTCCTGGCACTGCTATCTGCTGAAAGGCTTTGCCCATTGTTTTTCATTGTCTGCCTGCTCTTTTATTCACAGACTTTTCACTCCTCTCTGTTTTTTTTGGGAAAGTGGAGTGAAGAAAAACAAATATAAAATGCATCATCATGGAAACAGATTCTCCCTCCTGCGTCTCTTTCCTATTCAACGTTCTAATTCCTTCTTTTAAGCAATCAGATCTAGAGAATTTCGTTTTGGATCCACCATCTGTTCTGAGCGTTGTCTTCTTTCTCCTCTGTCTCAAGAGCCTTATTTGCCCCTTGTTTGAGTCTGGGGAAATATTTCCTGGGCACGTCTCTGATTTGCCCGCAGCGATATAATCATAGCGTTTGGTTGATTGGCCGATTGACCGATTTCAATAAACTCATCGTTTTGCAAGAGGGAGAATAACAGCTCTCTAGACTTCTTTAATGAAAAGGGGAACTTCGGGTGTCTCATTGCAATTCTCAAACCCGTTCTCTTAAGCCAAATACTATTTGTATGTGAAAGGTTGATTTTGTTTGTGTTTTGCTTCCTTAATTCTCCTCCTTATTTTCTCCAAATCTCATCTTGCTTCATATTAGCAATCTGCTCCAAATCAAAACCTCCTTGAAGAAGCAGGTCTGGAGATTCATGAACCACATCGCAGTGGCAACCTCAACACAGAAGATAGACGGCATAAACCATATCCGAATCCCATTTTCCCCAACGAACCAAACGAGGAGAGAGGGAAGACACGGAAGAAAAAAATGTGCTACTACCACGAAATCAACTACACCTGCCAGCACAACCTCTTCACCCTAATCGATTTCTGCCCGGATCTCTACCGCCAACTGCAACGCATCAATGACCCGCGCGAACTCAGACGTCCCAACCCCATAATCCCTTTTGAGGACCCGCCGCACTGCGCCCCGCTTCGTAGTTATGAGAATATCTTAAGCTCGTCACGCTCGACGAGGGAATGTGAGTGGTGCATAAGGAGGACACGGCGGGCGGTGGAGTCGTGGGAGTTTTGGGTTAGGGGGGGCCGGTAGGTGGGGTGGGGTTTGTTGGCCTATTTTAACTTAAGAGATGGGGGGAAGATATTTGGATTCAGGCGTTTTGAGAGGGGTGGGCTTGATACCTTCTGGATATGTGGAATAGGTGGAGTGGAGTAAAGTGAAAATGCCTTTTCTTTGGTTTTGGATATCTTCCTAAGTTGGATGCATTTGTTTGGGGTTTGGATTGGTGCTTTTCGTTTTTTAGGGCATGGTGGGCTTTCAAGGGTAATGGTTTATGAACTGTGATTTTGAATGTCTCCTTTGCTTTCATTTGATTGGAATTTTCTTTATTTTCAGCACTAGAAAGATAGAGGAATTCAATTCTTATGAAATAAGTTCATCTATGTATCCACCCACCTGACACTTTCTAAACCATTAGTTGCTAGAAACCATAGGCAAGTTAGTCTTTGAATGAAAAAAATCACTAAATTGGAGAAAGGCAATGATAAATTGATTAGTTATTCGAAAAATATATCATATGGGGTCTCCGAGTGAACGGCAATGCGAACAGACACAAAGGGAGTATATTGCAAAGCAAACACACCAGGGAGTCTATTCTGTGTTGAAGCGGATAAAAGAAAACACTCTAATAACTCCGCAAGTAAAACTTGAGGTATGGAAATAAAATGATAAACCGAGAACAGCGAGTAAAGATAAGATAGAAGGGTTACAGAACAGCGGAGTAAAAAAAAAGAAGAGAAAGGCAGAAACGCCACCGAAACTGTGTAAGATTGAGCATAAATACAAAAAGACAAGATAAGAATGGGGCAAAAGCGATTGGAGATTATTAAGCGTGCGATTTTGCACCGCAAAGGGAAAAAGGGGGGGAAATAGGAAGGCAAATCTAATGCTTCAAACCACAACCACAACTTCCACCTTCTAGATCTCTATAACCAAGAGAAATATCATCGACGCCCTCGTCTCGCTTCCTTCGCTTGAAATCGCCATGGTATCTATCGAGTGTGTCGACGACGACATCATCATCGAGTGGCTTGCCCATCCAATCGTACGGGTTAGCACTCCCATTAGCGCTGAGGTGCGGAGATGATTTTGTATCTTTCAGTTGCTTGGTGACAGCATCCAAATCAAGCGAGAGGTAGTTTGCGAGGAATGAGCCGACCTCAGTATTTTCACGGTTGCCAACTAGGGGCAGGGCGTCGTGGGCTGAGGAGGCGTAGATGTTGACATCGACAGCTGTCGGGTAAAAATGTTAATATATTAAAAGGTATAGCCCCGTTTAAAAGTATAAAAGGGTAAGCGGGAAGAAGAGTGGGAAACGGATGTAAGCAACTAACCTGAATGGCCATGTGTCGACCAGCCAATTTGAGCTCGTCGACTAACCATATCAGCAAAAGCATAGGCCCCTCCGCCGTCTATAAGTTTCTGGACCTCAGCGTCCGTTGCGTCGTGGATGCCCAATCCATCAGCTAGTAGATTCTTGCGAATATATTTCTGGCGGACTGAGTCGTTGGTATTCTTGCCATCCCCATCTAGATAATCATCAAGAGCATTTCCGAGATATTCAGAAGAATGGCTGGCGTTTGCGAGAACACCGGGATACCATACATAAGGTGGGTAAGAATCGTGTAGCTGTCTTGCAATAGACAGGCCGCCGGTCTCGTGGTCTGACGTGCCAACGAGGACACCAGGAGTAGAATCATTCTCAAGGAACTCCAGCACAGCAGAGAAAGCTTTGTCATACGCGAGAACTTCGTGGACTTGAGCTACTGGGTCATTTCCATGGCCCGCATGGTCGATTCTTGAGCCCTCAATCATAATGAAGAAACCTTTGTCACTATCTTTCGTAGCTTCGCTCAGGGCTTTTAGCGCTGTCCGTGCCATCTCCTCCAGAGATGGGTACACATCGTTCACCTGGCGGCGGTCCACTTCAAATGGAATATCCTTGGGAGCCAGAAGACCCAGTAGGGGTAACTTGACGTTGCTGCCCATCTTTAGACTGTCAAATCCCGCCCGATCGTCGATGTACGAGAACCCTTTAGATTTAGCCATCTCCACCACATTTTTATCATCTTGACGGCAGCTCCCTTCTGTCGAGTTTGGTAAGAAGTGGCATCGTCCACCTCCAAGCATCAAATCCACCATTCGGCCAAGAGGGTATTCCCCGATCTCATGCTCAGCGATGAGATCTTCGTAGGATCGCATATTAGCATGAGATGCAAAGCAAGCCGGTGTAGCATCGGTAATGCGAGTTGTTACAACCAAACCGGTCATATAACCGGCCAGCTTCGCCGCCTCAAGAACAGTACCACAGGGAGTATTATTCGGGAGCACAGAAATAGCGCCATTGTAACTCTTCTTCCCACACGAGAACGCAGTTGCACCAGCCGCGGAGTCAGTAATTAGGCTGGACGAAGACCTGGTTCTAGATGAACCGATAAGGTGCTGGTCGAGAACAAGAACATCGTCCATGGGCAGGTTGCTCTCGAATTGCCGGAAACTTCGCGTCAACGACAAACCAGCCGGGCCCATCCCATCTGATACCATAAATATTAGATTCCTCTTCCCTGACGGCTTCGCACCAGGATCAAACTTTGGGTTCTTTTGTGTTTGGTGTTGGTACAGGACACCGAGGGTGATTACAGCCACGGTTGCGATGAGCGCCCAGGCGAAGAGCCCGAGTTCACGCCATAACGAACGACGATGATCTCCATCACGGTTTGTCGGCTGGCCAGTTAAGAGGGCGTCCTCCTCCTCGCCAGATCGTGCTGATGAATGCTCGGACGAGGAGCGTTGGACGAGAAGGGGGTTAGGCATGATACCGGAGAAGGGGCTGGAGGAAAATTTGGCAGTGCGTCGTCCGAAGGAGGCGAGGAGGTCAATCAGGTTAAAGAAGGTCTAGACACATGCCAAAAACATCATATCTAATGAAGCATTGTGGTAGTTAAAATGGTTAAGGAGGAGATGGAGATTTGATGGCTGAAGATTGGGACCAGAGGCCAAACAAGACAACTGACGTCGGTTGGCCAATTGAACTGTGCCAAGCCTGTGTACCTTGGAGGCCAGCAGGGAAACCTGCGCTAAAATAGAGAGCACGCTGCAGGAGAACTACGAAGTACGGAGTAATGCATTGAGGAGTATACGCCTGTATCATTATCATTTCTCAAACTCTGTAGGTCTATAGTATATGATTCAAAAGCCTCATTTCCCAAATCCAAGCCTATCATCCTGTTAGTCATCGCTTGTAGGCATGTACAGTACATATACTGTACTGTACCAGACAATCGAACATTCCATTAACAAGAAAAGAATAAGATTGCTGTTAATAATAATAATACAAGGTATTTCTTCAACCAGCGACATATCCTTCTCCCCAGCCTAAAATAGCTACCGTCCTTTCCAGCCAAGAGGGATCAGAGCAGCAGCAACCTCTTGCACCCCCCTCTCCGTAGCCAGGAGATTGAACTGGGCTGCCGCATTCCTTGTATCCTGCACTTCAATCCGGATACCAAGGAGATTGATCTGTCTCCGTGTCTCCGGAGATATTGGATAGACAGAGGCGCCAAGCCCAAGAATGAGAAGATCTAAAAGGTAAGTATGTAAAATTAGCCCTCAACAATTCAATATCATTAGATTGTAAGAGCACAAACAAGTAGCCCCTTCACAAAATAGGAAAACCCCTAAATTTTAAAAAAATAAAATAAAATAAAATAAAAAGGAAATACTCACCAGGCTTCGGCCACACCAACTTCAACAACCCCCAAACGTCCTCACTAACCTCCCACTGTCCCTTCTCATTAATCATCGCCCGCATCTCACCCTTCCCCCCACCCGCCTCCCAGGGCCTCCACCTAAAAACCTCCCCATCAACCAACAAACACCCATCCCCATCCGTAATTTTCACCCCATTATCCAGCTGGAATCCATCAGGTAAGCACGCATCAATCGCCGTCGACGGGCCCGCAACGTCCGCAAGAACATTCAGTGCGCTGAGCGTTGATTCACTGGCCATGTCCCGGTCAAGGCCTGCTGCTTCATCTGCGTCGGTATCGCGAGCGCGACGGCGGTTAAAGTTGCGGCTGCTGTTATTGTTGACATTGTGCGGTTGAGATTGGGATTGGTGGGGTTGGATTTTATTAGTGTTGGAGGAGGAGGAGGTGGTGGAGAAGGGGCGGAGGGAGGGGGGGCATAATTGGTTTGGGATGTTCCAGGCAATGATGTGCTGGGTCGATGGAGGAAGAGTCCGGCGTTGTAAAGAGTGTATGTATACTGCCGGCGATATGGTTATTGTTGTTGGTAATAATCGTGTATGTGATAGTGTCGTCAAGGAGCGCAATGACCGTAGAAGCCGGGCGGTTGGGGTCTTGGGGCGCATTGTGAATGCAGCACCCTGAAAGGCGGAGGAACTGAAGTGGATAGGTCTGTAGCTTGTATTCTTTTACGACATAATTAGTAAATATCCTAATAGGTGTCAATAATGTACCCTGAGAAAGCAAAAGGTTGCTGGTGCTAGATAGAATATTTTGCGCGCGTGTGGTGAAGTTATTGGGTCGAAGTCGAGGGCAAACCAAAACCAAATACAGAAAAGATATAGGGAATAATGTACTCACAACGTATCATATGTTTATTATTTCCAGAAGAAAACAAGCATAATTGATTAGAAAAGTAAATTGGGTTTCTCTTCTACATAAATAGCTCCTTAGATTTTTGTAGTCCTCAAGAATCGCATATCTGCTAAAGAGCTTGGAATAAGCGCGTCTTGGCATTGTAATGCCAAGCCCGGGGATCGCGGCAAATGAAGTTCCGCTCCGCTGTGTAAATTAGCTCGTCCTCCGCTTATCTCCTCATGTATACATGTACTCCGTAAGGATTAGAAGAGATACGTATCTTAGGCACAACTGCAAGTTCAACCCACTAGCTATTATTCTGACAAGTATGAAATTGCGATATAACTACTCCATCCAAACCATCACTTCCGAGTGTTTGCATTTATACAGATAGACACCACAACCCACGGCAATCAAATACTTGATGGAAAGAACAAATTGCTTCGTATTGATAGGTATCTAGCTATCACGTCTATGATGATCTACTATAATCCGGCCACAGAAGCAGAAATATCCGATCTGCAGGGGATTTTTTTTTTTATTTAAAAAAAAGGACAATTATTACTTCCCCACACAACTGTCCCGCCCAGAAGCAAAATGGCCTTGATAAAGCTGAGGGGTAAAAAACACACCATTCGCAGCAGAGGATAATATCAAATCGCTTTCAAGGGCGATTCGTACAGAAAAAAAAAAAGAGCACGGCTTACCAACAACACCCCTGCCGACCCCCCAAACGCCAGCAAAAAGACTTCGCAATCGCTATTCCACAGGTCTTTAACTGATCCTTACTGGAAACAACTTTCTTTCCTTCTTTTATTTCCTTTCCTTTCTTGTTCATCTTGCTCCCTCTGTTCTTGTTAACAATTCCCACCAGCAGCACTACGGATTTTTACATCCTGAATGCTGGACTGCTATCTCCGGGTATATTTCACGATGCGGTCCCTACCGAGTCTAACCCCATAGCCGTCTGTTAGCTGAGTGAAGATCTCTCTAGCCTCGAGCTCGTGCCGTTTCTCTCCTCATCTGATTGGCTAGAGCTGTCGTCACCCCCAACTGTAGACGCGCTGGGTAAACGTTGAGCACGGTCTTGTAACACCTGCGCCTCTGCAGCTGCTCTCTGGGCGCGAATCTGTTTTCGCCACATACTCGCGTACCTTCCCTTCAGGTTAAGAAGCTGCTCATGGGTTCCGCTTTCAGCCACCTGTCCGTCATGTAGCACAAGGATTTGGTCTGCTGTCGTTATCGTACTCAGGCGATGTGCAATGACGAGCATCGTGCGGCCTTTGGACAAGGTTGACAGCGCTCCTTGGATGTGTTCTTCGGTTTCCGTGTCCAAGGCGGCAGTGGCCTCGTCAAGGAGAATGATACGGGGGTCTTTAATAATAGTGCGTGCAATGGCCACACGCTGTTTCTCCCCACCACTCAAACGTAGGCCTCGTTCGCCCACCTTCGTTTGATAGCCGTCGGGGAAGGCGAGAATTTTGTCATGAATACTCGCAGCCCGACACGCTGCGTAAACTTCTTCATCCGTAGCAGACGGGTTTGCGTACTTGAGATTATACATTAATGTTTCATTGAAAAGAACGGTATCTTGAGGAACAACACCAATATGTCGGCGAATCGAATCAATTGTTAGGCTCTCAACCTTGTGTCCGTCAATGAGGATATGGCCGACCGAAGCATTGTAGAACCTGAACAGAAGCCGGAAAACGGTCGACTTCCCCCCGCCAGACTCGCCAACCAGGGCAGTTGTTGTTCCAGGGCGGCAATGGAAATTCAACCCCTTCAATGCTGGTTTACGGGTATCATACGCAAATCTCACGTTTTCAAAGGCAATATCGCCATGGCACCGTGGGAGTTCGTGCGTGTTAGGTCCATCAATGACAGTTGGCTGTTCCCGGAAAAGTTCCAACATCCGTTCCGAATTTATCATGGCAGACTGGATAGAGCGGAAAAATGTCCCAAAGAAGTTAAGCGGACCTTGCAGCTGCGCCATGTACGCCAATAAACTGACGAACTTCCCAACTTTTTGTTCGCCAGTTGCAACTTGATAGGCAGCGAGGAAGCATGTTATCAGAAGTCCAAGCATGAAAACAGTATTCTGGCAGGTATTCATTAATGTCAGTGAAAATAACACATGATACTCGGCCTTCTGGAAATCGGAAACAGCTCCACGATATCGGCCAAATTCGTATTGCTCTGCGTTGAAATATTTCACGGTTTCGTAAGACACCATCGAATCGTTTCTATAGGAAATGACGTCCGTCAGTCAACACAGATTATCTGATCGAACTTCAAAACTCAAAAGGATCAACTTACTTCACAGCGTCTTCTTGCCTACTCGCATTTACCATCTGGCGGCGGATTGCAGCTCTCCATTGCGCCATGCGAATCGTCACATAAAGGTAGCTGAAAGTAACGATGGCCACTACCATGGCGTAATATACGTCGAAAACGATCCAAAAATAACCCACCGCGACGCAGAGATCGATCAGCATAGGCACCACCTGGAACGTAAACTGCTCAAGGAACGTGTTGATAGAATTGCCTTTGCTGAGTGCTGACAACACCTCGCCGGTCTTTTTGCCCAGGTGGAAGTCGAGACTCAGGGTATGAACATGTTCGAAAGCAGCGGTTGACAGTTCCATGTATGAATACTGTCCAACAGGGATCCATAAAAAGGAACGCAAGGAACCGAGTAAGCCTTGACTTCCCTGCAGCCAACGAAAAACGACATAAATGCAAATACCACGCCACGGAATGGAGAATTCTTCACCGGTATCTCTGGAAAGAGCATCGGTTATCTTACCGATCTGAGTGGGAACTAGAACATTGATGACACATTGGATAATGACCAGGAAAAAACAGGCAACGACTGTCAACTGCAGCCGCCGAGATTTGGATGGCCAGAGGTAAGGAAAGAACAAGGAATAGCCGCTGAGATAGTCCCACCAGCTAGTTGCAGGCACTGTAGTTGGCCGAACCCAGGCGTCCTCTGCTGGCTTAGAATCCGGATCATGTTTTCGGTTATGAGGAGATGACCCGTAGCCGTCACCATTCATGCCGTTATGATGACCATTTAGCAACCTGGTGGTCTCTGAAGCTTCCCCGGAAGCGAAGCGAGCAGCATCCTTACGCCGACGGCTCTCCCATCCAATGGAATTTAGGGTATAGAAAATCACAATGCCAAGCAAAGTAAGGAACCTCACTAGAGCAATGATTATTTCCAATGTTTCCCAGGACGTCATGGCTTTCCTCAGAGGCCCACCAGAAGGATCCCCAACAACTGGCTCATGGTGAGGAGAGGTGTAGAGGGCCAGAGAACCGCCAAATATGATCAATTCCAGTGGTATGGAGAGGACCCAAGGGAGTAGTTGGGCGTAAGTCGGAGAGGGCGTTGTATCCACGAGCGAGATTAGGATTACGGCGTATGCGAAAAAGGAGGAGATGATATAAATCTAAAAAATCATTTGTTAGAAAATATAAGCAATGAAGAATACATCAAAAAGCAGAATATGGGGTTCTCACCACTCTGGATTGACCACACCACCAGTGCATTTGGCGATACAAGATGACGCGGGTCATAGTACTAGCCGCATCGGCGACAAATGTGAGCAAAACACCCACTGACAGCCACTTGAATGTCAATTTAGCATTTGGCGAGAAATCGGACACAGGAGGAGCGAACACAGCAGTACTCCTCATGCGCTTCGGCAGCGGTCGACCACCAGGTCCTCTTTGTATGGCGGGAGGGTAGACAGGTATTTTCTTAGCCGATATTACTGAGCGCGATATAAACGAAATAAGGAAGACAACGACAATTATCACAGGGTAAATCGACCTGGTGTAGTCTAGAAGCCTTCTGATCTCCTGGTGAGAAAATGATGGCGGGCTGCCATCAGCGCTGCCGGAGAAATCCATACTGCCTCCAACAGCAATTCCAATTCTAAGCCCGCAGAACGAAAAAGAAAAGAAAAATCCTCCCGCGTTCAATCCGCTTCCATGACAAAACCGCTAAGGCTTCTCAAATATGTAACTCCGCAGAAACGACTGGGTATGAGGCCGAGCAAATGACAGTGAGCTCTAACCGAAAGGGTGCGGGTATGAATGTCGTTTGGGGCCGGCGGGGAATCGATATAGCAAGCGGAAGAGGCGAATTGCCGGTTGTCTTACTTCGACCTCACCTAAACAGACGAGACTATGATCGAGTACGAAAGGTAAGGCTTTCAAAGAGCGCAGGGAGAGAGATAATTAAGATAGAAGAAGAGTCCAATATCAATTCCAAATCAACCTTGTGTCAGTCCAAGAAGGAGAATTTGGCGTATGCCGAAAGCGGTAAACAAAAGGGGCTTAGGCGGATTGCCGAACTCCAGGAAAGCGCAGTGGAGAGGGAAGAACTATCCGACTACTGCTGGAATAAGGAGAAGGAAGGGAGGACCCTGAGCGGAACCAGCTAGAGGACGATGAAGAACGAAGAATTCAAGGATAGGCGAAGATCAAGGAGAGATGTAATCTTCGAGAACGGCTATCTCGAGAGCTTCGATGCAGGAGGATTCGGTAATTAGGGGGTAACCCAGTGCGCAGCTTGGAGTACAGGAGGAAGGGTGGGAAAGCAAAAGAAGGCAAAGAAAAGAAGAGATGGAAGAGTAGAAGAGAAGAAGAAGAGAAGAAGAAAAGAAGAAGAAGAGAAGAGGAAGGGGAGGAAGAAGAAGAAGAAGAAGAAGAAGAAGAAGAAGAGGCAGAAGATAGTCGGGAAGGAATTATGGGGGTGTGGCGGCCATTAACGCTGAAGCTTAGGAAGGTTTCGATCTATGGATAAGATCTCCAGCAGCACGGGACCTGCGCTGAGGCGAAAAAAAATTATATATAACAATAAGAACAAGAAGTGGAATTTTGCCGACCAGAACGGCAGAACCCAACAAGCAAACAGTAGTTAGGCTCAATTAATCAATCAATCAATCAATTGTGATCTTGCGGATCTCTCCCGCAACCCCCCTGAGTTCCTATTCCTTTCTTGCCTTGTTCCCGTTCCTTTGCTTCCTTTCCCTTCAGTTACCTTTTTTCCCCCAACACTCCAGGCCCCCCTTGCTACGCAACGATTCGTCGGGCGGCTTTTTGCAGACAAGTCGGTGAGCAGCCGCAGGAGCTATCTAGGGCGGTGAGGCCACTACAATGGCCCCCGGCAGAATAAATTCCTCGCCGCCAATGATGCGCCAGTCGGGGAGACACGGAGACCTCGAGGCTAGCAGGGGTGGCTGGGGTAGCCGGTACTTGCGCGTGGCCTGTCGGGCTGCAAGCTTTTTCCTTTACTCGGTAACTAGTAACTCCCTCAGCTGGAGCGCGCAAACGCTGGGGGCTTTGTGCCGCCGCCGTGGGGTCTGGATTTCGTCAGGGCGTCCTTGCTTGGGAGTTGCGTTGCGCGATGCGCTAATGGTCAGCAGAGCATCAGGTCAGAATGTCGAGCAGGGGCAGCGAGTGGTTCATGGGATCATTGCCACCAAGACGACGTGGGGTGGGTTTAGTAGCAGCGATCGCAGTGGGGAATAGGCAGCTAGGATTTTGAAAAATATTTTCGGAGATGCATTTCCTTGTATATGCACTGCTGATGTAGTGAGTACAAGGCTCGAGCTTTATTATATATATCTCGCACTATCTTCGGATTTTACCACTACTGCGACACTTGGAGCAATTAGTCTCTTGCGCCAACCAAGCCTTCCAAGGTTGCCTTGTTGTCGATTTGTGTATCTTACGAAGAAAATATTACTTTGGTCGTGTGTGTGAGTGTGTGTGTGGACTGTGTTGGCTAGAAAGAAGTGTCTGCAAAGCCTAAGCATAAGCCTATCATCCATCGTTTGTCGGACTAAATTTCCGGCCCCCTCGCTTACCGGCTATGATCTCATGCATACAGATATGCCTATTTTAACAACGCTTCGATTTTTCATCCTGCTCGTGGCTGCCATGGTCTATCTCGCATAGATAAGCATGTCAGAAACACACAAACCTGTTTTCGACCCCGGGACTTGACGAGGGTGTTGAATTGGCTATTTTTGCTTTCGATGTCTAGGGCAATGATGGATGCATCATCTTGATGCAGCTAACACTGTTGAACCACTTAGTGGTAAGGATGTCAGGAGGGCCGGCAAATTGATGGAAGAGGCCGAGGCGTATTTCATCAATCACCGACAACAACACAGGAAATCGGTGCTGCATGAGTCGAAAATATCATTCGCCAGCCCGCGGCCCCAACAAAGGCCTTTTTTCGTACTTTTGTTACTAACCCACCTGCATTGTCGGAAAAAATAATTTGATCATCGCCTGGATTTCAAGAGGAAAGTGTATTTTAAGATGGTTCATTCTAAGAAAAGATTTCATTGCATTCGACGGGGGGGGGCGTTGGTAGGTGCCCAAAGGTATGGCTCCCTTCTCTACCTCTCGGTATATCATCTATAACTAATGGACGATCAAAACATAAAGGAATAAGAAAAAACCATATGGCTGTATATGAAGCTGCGGATAAGAGCTTTTGAAATATCGATATCCCATGAAAGCGGTAAGGAGATAGCTTCTTCAGTTGTACATGTTATCTTCAGGCACAAATCGCCGCTGCCCGATCCCTGCCACCCCCTTCCCGCTCCCGCTCACCCATATCTGGCGAGTTGCGAGGCTCAAGGAGTCAAGCATCAGTAAACGCAAAAGAGGAGAAGAAAACATTAAAGGAAGAAAATGATGAGACCAAAAGAAAAGCTTTCGTACTTCCTACTCTATTTTTATGAAAGGACCCAGAACTTGATACATACCTGGTACATTCCCAGATTCAGACCACATGCGGGGCCAAGTGGCGGAGACTGCAGACTGCAGCGCCAACTGTTATTTTTTAAAATAATCATTTTGCGTGCTCTTTTCCGACGAATCAGCTTCAGAGAATTAGAAAGAAAGAAAATAAAATGGCCAACTACAGAGTACAAAGAAGTTAGTGCAAAGTGTTTTTATTATTATTTATAAAAAGCAAGCAAAAAAGACGATCGAGATGCAAGTCCAAAAGAGAAAAACGACCTGCATGGTACGCAATTATTATGCATGCATGCTGACTGAACAGGATCTAGCCAGCTCAGTCTTGCCCTTCTCGTTCGTCGTATGGCTGGGCTCTGTGCGATGATCCGTGGAGCCGGGACTTGGGTCTGGTTCCCCAAAGCCTGCTTGGCGCTTGCCCAACTTAACTACCCCAGCTGATTTCTGACATTTGGATTTTCTTGTTGGAAAATATGGATGATGGATGATGGATGATGGATGAAGATGATGTGGTCGCGGGCGCCGGTGCCATTTTTGACCCGGTAAAGAAACAGAGATGGGATGAGAGAGAGAGATCTGAGGGAAGTTAAAGTAAATTTATCGTCCGACTTTTTTTTGCTTTAATGTTGCTTTTCAAACCCATGGCTTAGGGCTGGGGTTGTGTCACTTTATCCCCCTTCGATGCATCACTTTTTTTTTGGTTTGTATTCCCCGCCGAAATGCATGCTGGTTTCTGGTACTCCAGTCTGCGTGTTATAATTATTATTTAAGTATTGCCCAGCCTGCCCTGTAAGGAGGAATAAGATCGTGTACAGAGTACGGTGGAAGTTTAAAATCGACCTTTTGTAGGTGATGTGTGTTTTGTATCGCACTCTCTCACACCACCATCTCGTATCCAGCAAATTTGAACTCCGGCTCTTTTAAACTAACAATTCGTTTGCTAGTTAGCTTCCGTGGTTTGAACCAAATAATAGTGAAATGAACGACGCAGGCTAGATGTACTCCGTCTTCGGACGCATAAAATGGGATGCACGGAGTAGCAACGGGCTTGATTGTTCTTTACGGTAGGGCCCCTCCATAACTGCTATATATCAATGCTGGAATCTATATACCTGCAGAATAAAATCAAGGCGGTCGGGGAATTGAGAGACGCCACTTTTCTCACATTCTGTACTCCTTAGCAGCCATTTTCCCCCCCCGGAACGGATTTTGCCTGGAACCACGGAAACTTTCAACCCGCATGGTCCATTTCGACCTTGTCTGCGGGAGGTCCATCAAACTTCCCGTTTTGGTAACTATCGGCCTGTTATGGAGTACGGAGTAACTTATTCCGGATCGGGAATTGACCCGTTTCTGAAAAAGGGTTTTGGATTGCTCTTTTTTCTTCTCGATGTGTATTTTATTCGGAGTTGGTCTCGTGTTTCTATAAACAAGTTCGTTTAGAATCAAGCCATATATTTTTTATTAATCACCAGGGTATGAAACTTCTTGGGACTATCCGGAATAACTACATACTCAAGATATGTCTCCGAATAAATCTGATATGATCAAACATTCGACTCTCTTGATAAGCTTGGCTGGCTGCAGAGGGAAGTATTTACTAGCTCCCAGGCAGCTTGAAGCAGTATGACATACATTCAAAACTATCATCTCCACTGTCATAACTGCAAGAGGCTATTCTCCTATATAGCCCTTGTATATAGCTCGGTTCCCGGCAATAATTTCAGCTTTACCAAGTCTTATCTTTCTAGGGACACAATGTCAAGCTGCTCGGCATCTCCAGAGCTTTTCCTGTCTCTGATGTCAACTGCTCACAGGGAGAATCCCAGAAGCAAAGAGCCACGCTAAAGTCAGCCATGCACTTCAGTGGATCCTTTTACCTCGACAATAGTTTGGTTATTTATCACGAATAAAATATTCAAAGTCGGATCAGAGGTTACACCATATAACATTGGAAAGGTGAATGAGATTTATCTTCTCGCCGTGAGATTCCTCAAGGTGTCTGGTCCTGCATCTGTGAGAACAATAAGGGAAAAGGCCAAATGTGACCAACTAATTTCAGCATTCCCGGTTGCAGGAAGGGTCAGTGAAGAATCTGACTACTTGCCATCTTCTCAAATCTTGAGTGCCTGTGAATGCCATTGCCCCGCCCATATTGTGAACTGTAAAGCCACAGGCCTAGAAGAGCTTGCCCATTTTCTTCAGAGCTGAGTAGATCATGGAATCATTCTGTTAGATTCTTAGAAAAATGACAAGGTATGCTTATTCAAAAACTAGATCTGCAACAAGACCACCAGCGGTAAAGAAAATTTAAAGCTTTTCTTTTCTTGATGGTAGTTATACCTAAATACCTTGTCAATAGCTGTATTTCCTATACCCTATCCCTATTTGATGACGTACCTGAATTACAAACAACAAGGGAATACGCAACGGTCTGAGCCAGTCGAAGCGCAAGGAACCATGTGGGGGAACTATAGTACTGGGCCTTGTCGACGACGGCCAAAGCTCTCACCTGCTCGTTGCGGAATGGCTCGGATCTTTCTGTCGAGGCTGGCGGCGGAAATTCTGTGACTGGGGGAGGAGGAAGGGGTCCTTGCTTCGTCACTGTATAGACCCACCTATAGGATGGGATGGAAGGGGTTGCGATCCTCCAACAAAGCATTAATGACAAGGAGGACGAGGAGGGCGAGGGGGGATAATTATTAGAAGGCGAGGAGATTGAAACCCGAGGAAGAGGCTAGAGCAGAGTTTTATATGTACAGTACATGTACCTTGTTGATTTCCGTTTTTTGTCCATGCAAAGCCCCTCTATGGTGATCCTCGTGCTTTTCGTTTTGGATACTTTTTTACCGTAGTTTAATGCATAATAATGGGCTGTACAGTAGCTCGTTGATCCTTCATTGGAAATAAATATATGCTAGAGGTGTGCTTTGATGCCCCTCTCCATATATGTGTGTCTCAAAGCTTAAGCAGACCAATGCAGGGTCCATACACCATGCACACCATGAACCCCCCCACTAAGAACTATAGTCTGTATGCAAAACATATCAATTGTAATTCTAGAACATAGCATGTCTTAAGCCTCTTGTGTTGACTGACTCTGGGGTGTGCATGGTCATTCTTGGAGGTTGACACTTCTACGTGTTAATAGGACAGGCCAACTGAGACTGTGGTTGGGGCAGCGATCAGTTTCCCGCCTTGGCTTGGCTGACAGCAGAAGAACCTCGCATCTAGGCCTTCCAGCTAAAAACACCAGGCACCAAGGCTCGCTCACCAACCATCTCAGCTGAACTAGTTCATCCTCCATACCTCCATCTCCACTGTCCACGAAGCTTTGCCACTTCTTCGGGACCCTCCAAGAGCTTCACCTTGCACATCAACCTTGTTCCTGTACGCGCAACGCGGGAGTCACCAGACCTATCTAGCCTCCCTAATGCTGTGTGGTCTGCTGCTCTCTCACGCCCCTTCGCTTCGTTTCTCACCCAAGCAGTAGCAGTGCTAGAGATGGATCCGCAGTCGTCACCAGACTGCTCAGCCGCCTGGATCTGAGCTCAAGATGTCAGAGTTCCATCAAAGCCAATCTCACTCTGGTGCTGCTGCTCCCTCTTCAGCGCTTCATCCTCCGATCCCCCCTCCACCGCCCCCCGCGCCCTCACTGTCTTCCCAGCGATATACCAATAGAGCCACGAGCGCCTTTGCGCGGTTCGCACATCCTTTCATCTACGGCTCCAGGCCCCCTAGCCCCCAGCCAAGTGTTCCGCCAGAGGCGCCTGTTGTCATTCACCCTTTACACCCTATAGCGCGGTAAGCTATGATATCTTAATGAGCGAGTGCTATTATTGGTCATTTTGCCGCTATTCTACAACTACTGTACATCCTTACCTCTAACTCTGTCATTTTTATACGTGTGTTTTGTATATATAGGCCTAGCCCTTCACAAACCGTTGCGCTCAATACCAAAGTTCATATTGCTGCCCTTGACATTTCGCCCCAACGAACACACGCCATTGTCGCCGGACGCGGGATCCTCAAGACAATCCGTGTAGCGCCCGATAGTTGCGCGGAAGAATTTGACCTGCGCGAGGCTATTTTATCGTATCATTCGGACCGTCATGTTTCAGCAGGTGCCTTATCTGCGAAACACAAGGACCAACTTGCCGCGAAGGATGTCAAGTGGTCTCATGGGGAATATGACCGCATCATTGCTACCGCTGCTGCGAACGGGCGCATAGTTATCTACGACTTAAACAGGCCAGGACTCGAATTAGGCCGGCTCCAGGAACACAATCGTCAAGTTCACAAGCTAGCATTCAACCCTCATCGCGGGGCGTGGCTTCTGTCTGGCAGCCAAGATGCAACGATCCGGATGTGGGATTTGCGAATGGTGTCGGGCGAAAGGGGGTCGATGAGTTTTGGTAGTAAAATTAGGTTTAATGGTCATAGCGAGGCTGTCAGAGATATTAGGTGGTCACCGGTTGATGGCGTTGAATTTGCGACCGCTACAGATAGTGGTGCTATCCACCGCTGGGATGTTCGAAAGGACAATGCTCCTCTGATGAAGATCAACGCCCATGAGAAGGCCTGTTTTTCGATCGACTGGCACCCGCACGGGAAACATGTTGTAAGTGGTAGTACCGATAAACAGGTTAAGGTATGGGACTTTTCAACCACGGATCGGAGACAGAAGCCATGTTTCCAGTTTCGTGCTCCACAGGCTGTTCACAACGTACGCTGGCGACCTCCTTCGTGGGCGTTGGAGAACCAAGAAGTCGCAAACTGGCAGTCCACGCAAATTGTTACTTGTTATGACCATGAGGACCCCCGCATTCATATTTGGGATTTGCGCAGGCCTCATATCCCGTTCAAGGAGATCGATCGCTACAGTCGGCCACCCACTGATCTATTGTGGCATTCAAGTGAGTTATTATGGACAGTGGACGGTGATGGCATTTTCACCCAAACAGACATAAAATTTGCACCCCAAGTGATTCAGCGCCGGAAACCTTGTTCTGTAGCATGGGGCCCAAATGGCGACATTATCGCCATGAACCACAAACGTCCGTCAAGACGGGGATTGAATATGAGTTTAGGCCCAGCAGAATTCTTAGGTATCAAGGCAGGAAAGCCAAGTAGCGGCGAAAAGGGGACAGCCAGCCTCAGCATGACAGACGATGGCCTGGATGAATCTGCTCTCTCCTCGCTAAGGAGGAGAACCAATAAAAATGCATATGCTAGAGGCTCCAAGTCGTTAAGCGGCACCCCTCCGATGTCAGAAGATAGTCCTGCTGTTATTTCTCTCGAGAAAGCCATGGCGCATAGTGGGGTGTTTGAGCCGAGCCAGATTGGAGCTATTGGCAATATTTCCGGTGCGACGTTCGACCCGGAAACGTTCAGATATCTTGCTAAGCACTATTCACCACTAATGGAGAGTTCTGACTGCAAAGATTCTTCGTCTAATTTGCTGGAGAGCCTGCAGATGAGCTTTGATAACAATGCAGACCGTGCAGAGGATGTATCGTTATACCGACTTGCTCAAACGTGGAGGATCATCCAATACGCTGTTGCTCAAGAGTTAAAGGCTAGAGCGGAACGCCGTGCGTCCGCCCCGGGGGAAAAAATAGAGAGTACAAAACCAAAAGTATCAGAGGATGAAAATGCTCTCGACCGGTCCCAAACTTTGGAAGAACCTATCCCTGATAAACTTAAAAGTCGCCTGTTCAAAGGTGTGATAGAAACGGAGGGTCCCGCGCGTGCACCGACAGACCATGAAAGCACATCGAACATGACAACTCCTCTCGCTAAGCCGTTGCCTGATTCTCCTCGCATCGAGAAAAGCAACGGCGACAGTTCCCAGGGCTCAGATTCCGATCGCGAGTTTGATAACATCCAACCCTTACCACCCTCCGTGTTAAGCTCCAATGGAAGGGGGGCTTTGAAACAGAATCATTCCTCAGATGGTTCAGACATTGAACTCGAACGATTTAGCAATAATGAACAGCGTCGATCCACAGTGGTTAGGGTGCAAGGGTCGCCCAGGAGCTTATCGCCGGACCGCATGTTCAGGCGAGAATTGACTCTTGCAGACCTATTTACCGAAGGCCGTTCCGCACCTCGTGCTATCACCGGAAGAGCAAACTGGCGTTTGCACGATCTGCACGCGTATGAAAATCGCGACCTTGAAGAGGAAGACTATGATCAGAAAGTAGAGGAGAAGAGGGCAGCTCTGCGAGATTACAAAACTTTCCCAAAGAGGGTCCTGTCGCTTGACCCTCCTTCACATGATCATATCAAAACTCGCCCCCCCGCTTCTTACACACGTCATGATTCCGCGGAAAGCTTTCTAATGTTTTCCGCTTCCACTGATAGCTCCCAAAGGACCAAATCCGTAAGTGAATCATATTCACCACATACGAAGCCAGAGGAAACTTCTCAAAAGGACTCTGGTGACTGGGCAGCTGCAGCTGGGAGCTCGTTGGGAAGAATAAACGAACTTGAAATCGGGTCCCCTCCCAAATCGGCCCTTGAGAAAGTTAATAATACGCATTCTTCAGAAGACTTGTCGCTTGTTGGTTCCCCGTCGGAGTCTAACACGGTGGATCTCGAACGACCCCTTAGTCCTCTACCGTTCCTTGCAGAGACGTCCGTTGTAAGGGATCGATCACGTCGACAAACACGACAGAGTTCCCTTTCTCCAAGAAGGCCCACAATCGACCATCGAGATCATCCCACTCTTTGCCCTTCTAGAAGCTCTGAAGAAGATGGTATTGGGCTCCCTCTCCTTCCTGACCAAGCTGATAACCAGCCATGGAGCACAAGTAACATTATCAAAGAAGCCGTTAAACATTACTGCTCGAGCTCACTAGTTGACATACAATCAGCCGCTCATATGTTGCACAAAATGCATTTGCTCTTTTCTTCATGTGAAAAGATTCTGCCATATGAGGAGCGTGAGCTGATTTTTAAATCTTATAACGAGCAACTTCTAAGACAGGGGATGTTTGTTGAAGCCGCAGAACTCAGACTACTATGTGTGCCGATCTATCCCTCCGTCTACGATTACGCCCAACAAGATACATTTATCAATGTGTATTGCTTCGAATGCAAAAAGCCTTACGAGAACCCAACACGAGACAACCAGCGATGCCATCGTTGTGACACTCTGCAGCCGCCATGTACAATATGCATGAGCCAGGACCCTCCCATGGAATGGACTTTACAATCTTCTGTTTCTCCCATCCTATCCACCTCCTCAGATAGGTCTTCTCAAGACGGTAACAGCTCCGCTGGTGGTGGTTATGTTCACGGCGATACCACCGATGATTATATCGCCTATCGCCCTCACGGAACTGCGCTCTGGGCCTGGTGCCAAGGCTGCGGCCACGGAGGCCACGCAGCATGCCAGACAACCTGGCTGAAAGACATTTCCATCAGCGAGGGCGGCTGCGCAACACCAGGCTGTCTCCACGACTGCGGACCAGGCCCACGACGCGAACAAAATCGCGCATCCCACGTTGAGGAAAGCAAGCGCGTGCGGGATAGCTTGTCTGGACGCAAGACGAGTCTTAGCTTCGCGAAGAGGGACTCGTGGACTGCTGGTGAAAGCAAAGCTGTGGAGCGGGTCCGGGGGATGCTGGGTATTTCCACAACAACAGCAACAACGTCTTCTGCTACTAACGCTGTAGCGACGGCAGGTCCCTCTGTAGCGACTGCTGGTAGCGGCACGGGGCCGACTGCGCTAATGTCCCCGAAGAAAGTTAGGCTAGTCACTCCGAGTGAGCAAGGGGATCAGCAACAACAACAACAGCAACACCAAAATGTTAAGGGGCTGGGGATTGGAAGTGGAAGTGGAAGTGGAACTGGAACTGGAACTGGAACTGGAACTCAGCCGAGCTACCACCGACATTCGATATCTGAAACCCCGGTTACGACGAAACAACCCTAATTACAGACTTTTGTCATTTTCGCTGAATTATTTCGGCCTCTTGGTCCTGCCAAATTATCCCTTAGTTTGCTACATTTGATGAATACCTTTTTCTTTGTCCTCTTCATAATTTTGCGCTGTTTTTTTAGCGTGGCATATCGGACGGTTCAAACACATACATAGCATCGGCGGTTAAGGGGTTGGAAGGAACAGTCTAGGACTATAATATGGAAACTTGGGCTTCAACTTTTCGTTTTCTCGTTTGTTATTATTATTACTGGGAGGGAGGAAAGGCAAATGACTTTGCCGTTTCCTTTTCCTTTTTTTTTTCTGACAATATTCCACAGCACACTTCAAGACGGTTTTACGGATTTTGGGCATGTATTTAATAGTTTTGTGTGCGCCTACATGGGTAGGGTTGTTGGGAGGAGGGATAGGTGATCGGTTGGTATATGTAATTTATCAGTGAATAAAGTATTATGATACTCGCTTATTAAATTTGTGTGAACGATTAATGCGCCTGTCTCAACTGATAAATTGAAGTGGTCGCATACATCTAGGTAAGTACTAAACTAACATAATCGCGTGCAAGGCTGTAGATGATAAAGGATTTTTGTCGAATTGCAACAAAATAAGTAATTTAAAAATCAGCATTAGACACCAAGATAGAAGAGACATGTAACCTTTCATCCCCCCTCCCCTTTCTGCCATATTAGAGATCACACTTCTCAACCTATAGCTCTCATTTAAAACCGTCTCTTCTTCTTCGCTGGCCCACCGACACCGGTACCGACACCTGCCCCTTTATTCCTCGCTTCCAGTTGCTTCCTCAACTCCTCTCTTTTGCGATTTGCTCGCTCTTCCGGGGTTTCTTCCTTTGCTTCCTGTTTAGCTTCCACCTCATTCTCTTCTAGCTCCGCTGGTGGTTGTTTAGGTGGCGGAGATGATTCTGACATATCTCGGCCTGGTGCCCGGTTTTCCTCGTTGTTGGCGGACGGGGAGCGTTCCTTCCGCGAGGTTGGTGCAGCTGGCTTGCCACGGCCACCAATTATTCCTAGTTTGCCACCTGGGTGTTTAGGTTTTGTTGAGGCCTGGCGGGGCCCTGGTGATGTTTCCATTTCGTCACCCTCCTCGTCATCATCGCCGTTTGCCTTCCTTGCTTTGATAGTTTCAGACTGGTCTGAAGGTGAGATGCGTTCGGGCTGCTTCTTTTTGCCGCCGATCTGACCAATTCCCCCAATACCACGGGGTTTAGGTTGTGGTTCTAACGGCGGGGACGATGTTTGTTCCTTAGGTGGTGGCAGTCTTCGTTTACTTTGTCGCGAAGTCGAGAGGTCGGTGTCATTTTCTGATTCTGTCGGCATGTCGTCTGTATCGATAGTTTTTTTCGTTCGTTTTGGGCCTGGTGTCACGCTTGGGCCATCAGGAACATCGGATGCTGTGGATTTTATCGGCGTTTCCTGAGGCGGATTCTCCGTCTTTTTCTTCCCACCGATGATCCCAAGGCCTCCTTTGGCTTTCGGCTTTGGTTTTGGTTTAGCTGCGGCTTCAGATTCAACTTCAGATTGTGTGGATTCTGCTGATTCCATGGGTGATTGTTTCCGTTTTGCGGGATGTCTACCACCAATTCTCCCGAGACCCTTGGGTATTGATGTGTGCTTTGAGGCTGGGCGGATATCATCTTCCTCTTCCTGTTCAGAAGCAGTGGCTTCAGCAGAACTTGGTGCTTGTAATTTTTTTTGTTTGGAGTGACCTCCCACGGCTCCTGCATTTTTACTTTTGATTTTAGGGCTCGTGGAGGGTGCAGAACTTCCTTCTGTTAAATCTTGATCTGATTCAACATGTCTCCTCCTTGGTGGACTGGCGGATTTTCGAAGGCTATTGTGCGTAGTTTGCTTACGGCTGGGGCTTCTCAGCCTGGGTGGAGTTTCCATAGTCTACATATTCAAATTTTAATACGTAGCCTTGTGATCGGAATTTGGAGGAGTTTAACTTACCTGAAATTCATCGTCGTCACTTTGTGTAGCTTCTTCTTTCTCTATTGGAGGCGATGATTTTCTTGATGTGTGTTTCTCTTGATATTTGTCCTTTTTGGTTGTTTGACGAGATTTGCCAACAGGACCCGCGCCTAGCTTTTTCCACCAATTTTCAGGAGCGAAATCGTCAGCTGGTCGATCAACAAACGAGGATGAGGTCGAAAGCTCATTCGTAATATGAACACCGAGGTTGTAGTCAGCATCTTTGGCTTGGTATTCATTATTCCACAAGTCTTCGTCGAATGGTGCAACTCCTTTAATATGCTTTGACGCTTGAGAATACACTGATTCTTTCCGAGAAAGCCGCACGCCTCCCATGCCAGGAAACACGGTGCTCAAGTCGACGCCAGACGACTCTATTTTATCAAATAATTTGCTGAGAGCCCAATCCTTTTGCTTGACATACCCTATTAGGGACAAGATGCGAGCCTCATGGTTCGCCTCCCCTTTTAAAATAGGAAGAAGGATGTGTTTAGTCAAAGCATTTGGTGACTGCTGCGAGAGGGTAAACGTCCACTCTAGTGGGTCCAACGGAGCGGGCAGCTTTGTTGATGTGACGAGTTTAAGCTCCTCGCCCCCCGTGTCACTGGCTAATGTTAACGAGCTGTCCTTCGACCCTCGTAAAGCGTCGGAAATTTTGTGTAGGAGAACAAAATATTGTTCCTCATCTTCGCTCGGGTCAATACTTGTATTATATTTGGACGCGTTATTGAGAATTTCTTTGCGGGTCAGGTTCTGGGACCATACATAGGCCAGGTCTGTCAAGTAAATCTCACAGCCCAAATTGCTTGTAAGGTACTTATACAGAAGAGGTGGGGTGGGGTTGCCATTAGGAAGCTGGAGTTTCGACCACCTTGACATTTTGTCGTCTGAACAATTATTTCGATAGCTGGTAAATATACTGATTTAGGTGTCCTTTTTTGAAAAGGAAGCTGGCATTTTGTTCGAGGCAGCTGGGTAAACAACTGCCCAAGTAGATAGGCAGACCCGACGTGGTAGATGGTTGACTGATCCAGCTTATTATTCATGGAAGGTTTCCCGGACTCGGCTAAGCTTCCCAACTTGGCAAGCTACTGTTGGCCTCCCGACTGCAGCACTCCAAGGTTAATCACTGCGTGGCGTTTCTTTACCTCTCTACCTCAACAATCCAAACGAAACATATACGACAAACCCCAAAAATGTCTTTTAGAGTCCCTGACAGAACTGGTTCTAAGAGGAGCAGGTCGCGCTCCCCGTCGTCCTGGCGTCGCTCTGAGAAATTCCCTCGCCAAATGGATGGCGACAGCACGCCGAAGGATCGTTCTCGAACCCCTCGACACAATGGTGCATCTGGGCGGTATCCGCGGAACATGAAAGAGCAGACTCAGTTGAACCAGCTTCAAGAAGATGAAAAAATGCGAGAATGGGTGGCCCAAGAGGACGATTTTGTCTTGAAGCAGGCAAAGAAAAAAGCAGAGATACGGGTGAAGGAAGGACGCGCAAAACCAATTGACTGGCTCACGATTACTCTCCGAGTTATAGATCCCACGAGGGACCCCTTGGATGATGAAATAGCAGATTCCGAACTTGACCTGATCGACCTAGATGGTGTTTTCGAAGGATTATCGCCAGATCAGCTACGTGACCTCGAGGCAGATATAGATACTTTTTTGACACTGGAGAAGCACCCTAAGAATCGGGATTTTTGGAAGGTATATTATCACATCTGGACATTGTTGTTAAAACAGGATAATGACCCTCTTATAGACAATGAAAATAGTCTGTGGAGATCGCAGACAAAAGTCACAGGCATCCGGCCCGGAAGGTCGAGCCATGAATTCTGTCGCTGACGATATTAACAGGCTTCTTAGCCCAAAGACTTACGAAGAACTGGGAACACTGGAGACTCAAATTCGGCGGAAACTAGACTCCAAAGATCCCATCGACACGGATTATTGGGAGCAGCTCCTGAGAAGTTTGACTGTTTGGAAAGCTCGTTCGAAATTGAAAAAGGTCTACCAAGCCGTAATTGACGGCCGAATCAACGAGCTTCGGAAACAGCAGAGAGAAGAAGCGGAAGCTGTACAGAAGAAACTCGCACCTCTTGCACCTCTTTCAGTGGCAAATAATAGCACGCTGCCAACCGATGCCCAGAAGAAGGAAATTATGTTGGAACTCGACCCCGAGCCGCTTTTGCACCTCCGGCCTCAGGATAAAAGTTTTGAAATTCTAGATGAAGAAACGTTTTTGAGCAAGGTGGTACGTTCAAACCACCTGAAGTCCATCCCATAGATCATGTCTAACTCTACTATAGGCCCTTGATCGCCAAAAGATTCTGAAAATGGGATTTGTCCCTCTACGACACCGCGCTACGGAGAAACAGTCAGTCCTAGCTACTGTCCCTACCGTAGACACTTCTGCTGCTCAATTTACGTCCCGGTTTGCGGCGATTCCGAATGAAGATTTCTCTCAGGCAACAAAAGCATTGTACGAACGAGAAGTGGCAAGGGGGGTCAGCGAGAACGAAGAGATTTTTGCCGGCGAAGAGGCCGTGAGTACAACTGCGAAGCCAACATGGGCCAACAAGTACCGACCTCGCAAGCCGAGATATTTTAATCGCGTCCAAATGGGTTATGAGTGGAATAAATATAATCAAACTCACTACGATTACGACAACCCACCACCAAAAGTTGTTCAAGGGTATAAATTCAATATATTCTATCCCGACCTTATCGATAAAACCAAGGCGCCGACGTACAAAATAGAGCGAGAAAATGGCAGGAAACGCGGCCAGTCATTTGCTCCCGCCGGAGAAGAGGATACATGTCTTATTCGTTTCATTGCCGGTCCTCCTTACGAAGATTTGGCGTTTCGGATAGTGGACAAGGAATGGGATTACAGCGCAAAGAGGGAAAGGGGTTTTAAGAGCAGTTTTGACAAGGTATGAATCTGTGAGGGCGGGGTTTCCTGCCTACGAGTTGTGATGAAACGAATATTAACTCTCTCTAGGGAATTCTTCAACTTCACTTTCAGTTCAAAAAGGTATGCGAGCTAATTCCCATCTATGCTAAAATGCATTGAACTGACATTAATTTTCCAGATATATTACCGCAAATGATCGTCTCGGTATCGCACGATTGGGGACGCAGAACTGTGGGTATGGCATTTTTCGTTACACAGATCTCCCGTTCTGTAAGTCTGGATCCTGCATGGCCATAAATGTCGTTGGGGGAGATTGGGGGAACTACGCGCGGTTCACTTGCCAGGATTGTGCCTACTGATAAATGTTGATGAGCTCCACTGTATCGGGTCAGGCTCTACGTGCCATTGTCTCCTATGTCGACAACTTATAAGGTTGCTATTCCCGGGTTGAAGGTAACACGAAACATTTGAGGACCCACATAGCTCCTATCGGAATTTTATATCCAATCACATGGTGTTGCCTTGTCGTGGAGCTTTTCTACATCCTCGTAAGTGACAGCGTTAGAACGTTATGCGTCACATAGCTCGCAACTCTCGTGTGGTCGCCAACCAAGAGGAGATTTGAGGCATTGCATATTTCGATAGATTTTTCCCACCTCAGAAAGCCATATTTATGGGCTGTGCTTGGTTCATGAAGGGTGCGTCCAGGGTTTCTTTTCGGCGATAATCCAGCTATATCAAACCTTTGAGAATTACTCATTGAATCAACCATTCAGACATGCAGTTAATGCTTTGGGGCAAAAAAGAAAATGAGGAATGAAGAAAAATAAAGATTTCTGATTTGCTTGATTGATATTGACTTTCCTAAATGACCGATCTCAGGCAACTTTTAGTTTCGGAAGCGCTTCCAGATCTTTGCTGATCGGCCACAAGTTACCATACTATATTTCTTACCAAAAACAGCTAATGGCAGTGCATCCCCGGCAGCTACCCGTCCTGCCCAACCAACATCACTGATTACTAGGCCTGCTTGCTTGCTTGCTTGACACATTCCAACGCTTTTCCCATTCCGAAAGCCTTACCGTAAAACCAAAAGTCTTGGCAATCCCTGGACAATAATTGGCCTTACAACATATTGCCGTTCCACAAATACTTGCTTCCCAGACAAAGTATAATTGCCATGGTGGAAAGATCTCTTATTTATCATGGTTCGCTCTTTGTTTGCGTTAGAAAGTCTATTTGTACGGGTTGTCCGCAGGGAGGTTGCCCTATGCGCTGGCACATGCTGGTATTAATAAGTTCAACTATGTGCTGGGCTGCCTCAACTCTCATTCCGGAAAGACGCTGCTGTTCTCCATATCTTCATCTCACAGAGCCCGTTTCTAGAAGACCAACCATTAATCCTCACTTAGTCACACCTATCCGAAACCTATTGACCCCGCTAACTTTATCATCATCTAAGACATGCGAATGAAAGTGTAGAGCTAGCTTTACCCAAAGAAAGCGCACCACAATGAAGGACGGCGGTGCACACCATCATTTCCAGCCGCGAAATCCGCGATCGCGATATCTTACGCTTGAGTCTGCGCCAGTCTATGGCACGCCTCCACTAGAGCAGTCTTTGTCTTTCGCCGATACCATCCCTCCCAGACACATCTTTGACTCTTCATCATGTTCTAATTCGATATCAAATTTTTACGATTTGTCGAACTTAGATCTGAATTTTCCGCAACATCCAAAGCCGGTTCAGAATCCATCACTTCTACCACAGCATCTATGCCAGTTCGCCATGGACCCAAGCTTTATCCCCATCTCCAATTGCAGTAATTACACTTCCCAATTCGATACTGGAAGCTACGGCCTTTGGCTTGGAGATAATACGGCCGAATCACTGCTTACTGCCTCCCGCTTCGGCCAGAATAATGCGGCTGCGGGTGGTGAGAACTTCAGCCACTCTGAATCATACCCCGAGCCTCCACCAGCCCATGGAGAAAATATATCTACTTCAACCCTCCAATTTCATGGTGAACAGCAAACACCATCGAGCCAGCACTTTCCATTCTCCAACGCCCGGGAGCTATCGATGGAGCGTTTAAGTTCGAACCTAGGGAGCACTGGTTTTCCATTGTCACCGGAAAATTCTACGGCATCGACCCCATCGGAAGAGTCTAATAATTTGCAGTTTAGTCCAGACTCCATGACGGCTTTCGTAGTTAATAATTTGTCTGATGGGGAAACTGATGACGAAAAGTCCGACGAACCCTACTCTAAATTAATATGGCGAGCACTCCAGTCTGTTCCTGACAATAAGATGGCTCTGAAAGAGATTTACGAATGGTTCGAAAAGAATACGATTAAGGCTAGGAATTCGAATTCCAAAGGCTGGCAGAATAGCATACGGCATAACCTTTCAATGAATGCGGTAAATTTCTCCTGCGCATTGTTCTCTCATAGCTTTAGATCTATATGACTTACTGACCTTGTCATAGGCATTCGAAGGTGTGAAAGACACACCATCTTCTGATGGAACGCCAAGGAAAACGGCGAATGTATGGGTCCTTACCAAAGAGGCTCTCCAAAACGGAGTGCAATCGACTACAAGGTACCGAAAACCAGGGACTCACAAAAAGTCTCCAAAATCAGAACATCCAGCCCCTCAGCGCCAAAGATCTGGGGCGAAAGGTGGCAAGGCTGCCAAGAAAACTGCCAAAACGAGGCGTGTTAAACAGGAGCCTCAGAAAGAGGTAACAGCCAACAGAAATGCCGCTTTCTATAACTACCAACCCCGGGATGACAATACTGCGATTCCCAGCTTTGATTTCCTCCCCCAGGCATTTTCTGGCCATACAAACGGTTTCGCGCCAGATAGTTATGGTCTAGAGAATGTGATCGGGACGCATCCGGACTCGGATTTGCACGACAATAGCCTATTTCCGGACCCCTTATTTTCAGAAAGTAGTAAATTTAGCCCCCATTTTGACAACATGCGATGAACTTTTAAATTGAACGAATCATATCGTTCTATTTTTTCCACTGCTTCACTGACCCGATGTACATGTACATTAAGTTAATCTTTTTCTTTTTCTTTTTGGCGCATACATCACGTCCGCGATTTCTTTAAGTATTAATGTTTATCTCTTTTTGGGCCTTGGGTTAGACTCTTTTCTAGCAGCAAGACGGCTAATGCATTTTCAGGGCTGGTATGTATGTATGTTTCATTGTTTTATCTCGCTGATGTTTTGCAGGCTGCTTAAATTCTGCAAGAGCCTTTTTTAAAAAATTATCATTCCGAGCTATGATCGACACGGCCCGTTCTGTTGAATGCGAGTCCGGCGTGTGTACATTACAATAGACAGGATTACCGAATTTGTTGTGCATATTCTGTTTTCTGACTGAAGCATATGGATTTAGCTATCTTACATGTAACTCTATTTGTGCTTTTTTCTATTTTAACGTTCATGTGTGCTTATGTTTTGTTCAATCTATTTCATCTATGGTAGCAAACCCCTCATCTCGTTCTTTTGTAGACCACCACGGAATGAGGGCGTGGTTAATTGGGTTGTATTTTAAATAACAGATATCCAACAAGCGAGGACCGTACTTGTGATATTTACTATTATTATCTTAGCTCCAAGTCAAAAATAGTTAATAGATAAGTTATCACACCACTATGAACAGAGTATGTCAAATTTCCCCTCCAGAGGAACTGTCTCTGATGCACACGGGGTTCGGAGATGCACTGAAATCATCCATTCATCAAGCGTTTCCAAATCAATATTTCCTTTCCACTTTGCATGCCAAATATTGGGGTTGGACCTAAAAGTGCTGGAGCAGCTTCACATCACCAACCACGCCATTTTGAATATAATAATACTGATGTATCATAAAAAGTTAGTATGATTTATAACTACCGTCCCTAAGGCGCTTTGGGCTATCAACTTATATTCCAGCGAGGTATGTAAGCACACGCACACTACTCCGTACATACATATATAGATACTCTTATAATCTTCCGTTTTGGAGCATTAAGCCCTGCAGTGGTATGAGGGAAGGTGAACGAACCCTTGCGTCTCACTAAATAAATAGCTTTGCTGGGACGGACCCTTGATCATCCACGGTTCTGAATATGGTTGTCGTCGATATTCCAGAAAATCCGCCGTGCCAACACCCTAGTCCTATCCATCCCCAGACTTGCCGCGTCCATGCTTATACCTGACTGGTACGGTTTTCACATCCGCGCCCTCATATGCGTCTCAAATTTATGGCGATAAACAACAAAGAAAACGGGGGGGGGGGGGGGGGGGTCTAGTCATCGATTTCCGCGCGTCGAATATATGGAACGGGGCGAATCCCACCCAGAAAGATCGTTTAGAATTCTAAAAACATGGTGATTGGAGGCAGACTGGCAGGGTAGAAGATGCACAGCGGGGTCTAGAAGGCTTGAAGCTTAAGTTGAATCGAATTGTCCTAGCTGTCGATCTGAGACAGAGAACCGACCCAAAATGATTCGCCATTATTATCTGGGCACTGGGCAGTGGGTGGTTCGCGTTGACCTCGAGGTTCGGGCTTGATCCGTTGATGGCGGCCTGCACGGTAGGGCCCAGACAACCTATCGCAACCCGTATCTGGGTATCAACATGATCGACAAGTTACAACCTCGCTAGTTGCAGGAGCTCGATACTAATGGCGATCCACACAAAAACCTGCCCTTTGAGCGGAGTTGCTTTGAATCTGGGGCCTTTTTTTAATTTTAATACTTGGTACGGAACATTGACAGCACGGTTAGAAGCAAACGAATAGCCAACTTAGTTAGAGGTAATTGTTTTCTTTTTCGGTGTATCTTATAATGTAGGCAAATGAATTAGGAGATGTAGACAATAACTTAAGCATTGGAAATATACGTACCTGGATTATTAGCGGTATAGGCGATCATTCTACACTCACCAGAAATATACATAGTTATATTCATTTAGAAACGATTAGCTAATTGAGAAATTGAATTTTCCGAGCCATTTTCACATTATCAGGCAGCTCACTATCAAATAATTTAGTGATGTCAGATTGTTATATTCTTCCCTTCATTGTGGCAGTAGCTCATTTGCGGAGCTTAGAATTAACTAATGCCAACATGCTACCCTATCACCCGCTTGCACGTCCTTTTGCCCTTTTCCTCCTAGCGTTTTCAAATCTATTTAATCGGTTTCCCCAATTCATAGGCGGTGGCCTTTCCTAACCCTGTCCATTATACCTTCGAAACGAAGGCACAGGGATTCAGGGCAGCACCCTAATATTGGGTTAATGACAGAGATTATATCCCAATGAACAATAGCCCATATTGATTGATTAGCTCTTCTCATATATCCAGAATTACAACAATCCTCCACTAGGAAATTTGTTATCAGTCGATTTTGCATAGATGTGGGAACTTGACGGGGTATGATAGGGAGGGCTGACACAATTTTTTACAATGTGGGCTCTAGATGTGACATAGTACGGAGTGCATCCGTTGGAGAGTTATCCAGGGCGGGCTGCCTTAATCCCATGGCATCAAATAAGTTGAAAATTTTACTAATATTTCGATTGTCACATCAAGAACTCCATGAGAAGAATGAGAGTGACTGATGAAAATGTGTGGGTTGGTCTAGAACCACGATCATCGCGGCTTTGCACGGATTCATGTACGATTTATGCGAAGATGATGCTCACTCACCGTTTTCAGGCTTCATGATAATAAAGAGGCGGCTGAAACTTAGGAACGTCAAGCTGGTTTATTGAATCCAGCCGTATTGTTCTTATTGCTCCTTGTCTAAAGTCCTCTGTCGTCAATAATTGCCGCCACAGGCGAGAGATCATTTTAGGACGCGTTTATACAATATTTTTTATTGGTGGAATGGAATCCAAGCTCCACTATTAAGCGAAATCTTGGAGCCGTAAGGTTACAGAGATCCACTTTTATTTAATCTTTGGCTTCCTTGGAATCTCTCGGCAAGCGCCCGCCATTGTCTCCTCCACCTTCCGATATGATATATTCGGGTCAATACTCCGCATGCCCTGAAGAGATGTGTTGGAGTCTGGGCATTGAATAGCTCAGGGTTATGATTGTTCCACTGCATCCTCGAAGAATCCCTAATCTACTCACTTTTCATTTGTGTGTGGCTAGCCATCCGAAACATTTGATGGGCTTGCTCCAGCAGCTTCCTGGGAGGTACTATATCATGTTCTGCAATCAGCACTCGCGGCAGCCCATCCCGCATAGCGCTGTCGCTCTGTGGTAGGGGATATATACCTAAATAGGTATGCATTCTAAACTTTCCGCTGTGATGCCATAACGTGGATCGGCTTTCATATTCTATGGTGCTAAGGGTTTTGCCTAGCCCGCTTTGCTCTGCTCACCCTGCAGTTTATTTTCTTTTGCGGCAGGCAGAGAGCTCTCATGTTGATACAAAATATAATACCGTGGGATTCCAAGACTCATCTTGATTTGCACGGTCATCTAGATTCTGGGGCTTCCAGCCCAATACAATCTGTAAAACATCGCATGTGTATGGATGATTTATGGAAGATAACAGTGGCACATATGCTCAAGCCCTCATGTTACAGACGTTAATAAATAAAAGTGGATATATTATTATCCTCCTGCACACATATATATGTTGATTTTTCCCCTTTAAGGCTGTTCTTAACGGAAATAATGTAATGGAGCAACTATTATAGGGAAAGCAAACTGACAAAAAAAAGTCTGTGAATGTAATCGTCTCAATTTTTCTTCCTGTAGTGTTATGATGTCAGCTTTCACGGCCACATTTCGTAGAGCCCTAGCTAATGGGGTTGTACCCTGATACGATGATGTATATGCATCTGCAAAATGTTACTGATATCCGTTAGTGAAATGCGAGACAGAGAAATAGGCATACTAGCTAATGTACCTGCTCCTGCCCCACTTTTCAGAATCTTTTTCCTTCTATATAATAATTTAGCCTTCTGGGTTCAGTTGCTTCATTGTCATAGAGTTGAGGGACTCAATGTGGGGAGGAGGATGGCGGTCTCACTATTGGCGTCATTAAGCATTGCGGCTCCATCTCCTTGCCTTGTTACCCAAACCATGAATATGTCACGGTTGATCTGTGTATTAAGGGAAAACAAATCCCACTTATGTAGTCGACAGCCTCATGATAAAACCTGCATTTTCAGACTCAATAACCCCTTGGCGTTAATGTTCATTCAAATATCCTTGCATGTCACCCTGAAGATGCAATCCCTTCAATGCAGCGTGCCATCTGTCAATTTCTTCATGCCCAAAGATCGAGCCAATAAAAGTCATGCTCTCTAGGACAGGGCTGTAGTGATTGCAGGTGCTCGCAAAGAAGGAGGGGTGATGCATTCATGTTGGCTTTCTGTTGTAGTACAGCTGCGTTGGGTGCCACCCCTACATATTAAACGGGTTACTATGATAACACAATATTCACGCTTAACCGCCCTGCCGGGGATGCATATGCTGAGATCGGCAGGGTATCGGCTTCCCAAGGGGGCTTGTGAGACTGGGCCGTGCAAGGGTTTTCTGCCGTAGCCAGTAATCAGATAACATCTAGCCTCACTGATCAAATAAACTTTTATTAGAACTGTAGCTTCCCGTTGAGGCTGGATGTACGACATATAGCCTCAACCATATATTTCCCAAACCCAGCCACGGGGGAAGGGCGCGGAAATTACACAGCATTGGTGCTGTTATCGCCATGAAAGCAGGGATGGAAAATTCAAGAAAAGTTGATACTTTTCTAGCACTGGATATTTTCGGGCTGGAAAAGGTTTTGCTGCCACTGACAACTAGGTAGTGGTCTGGATGCAAGATCTAAACCTTGTTATCACCTTATGACAATAGGGGTTTGTCTTGACTTATGAACTTGGATCGCTCCCGCAATACCACTGCCGTAGTCTTTTATTGATAGGAATGCCCGAACCACCTTGCTAGGTAGGTTGTTGTTGTTAAGTAATCTATAGGCGTTGACTAGCCATATAGAAGATATCCTTGTAAGGAGCCAAACATATTGTTAGGCAAAAATGAGTGGAGCACATAAATATTTTTGTTAATCGAGATTAGAGGGCCCGAATCCAAGGTAGAGGTGTAGTATCAGCGAAAGCAGTAGTTGAAACATGTTAGGAAATGACGTTAAATTCATTTTGAGAGTATATGTGATGGATTGAAAATTTGCCTGGGCTTCTATCTGAGCGGAAACCTGGGGGTATTCCCAAACCAAGCAAACTCAAACCATCATTGACAGGAATATGACCATATCACTGGCGCAAAAGAAAAGCAAAAATATAATGCACTGCCATGACTGACGCTTCCATATGTCGTGGTTTTCCGCCATTTTCGTCCCGCAGAACTCCGGAACAATCGAACAATATCCACACCAACGTCCCACCTTCACCAGATTAATGCTTCTTCGACGAAGCAGCAGCCTTCTCTTGCGATTCCTTCAGCACCTTCTTCACGATCTTCTGTTCTTCGATAAGGAAGGCCCGGACGATACGGTCCTTGACGCAACCAGCACAGCGGGAGCCGCCATAGGCACGTGACACGGACTTCTTAGGGCGGGAGATTTGAGAGTATTCACGGGGTCGGAGGGCGGGAATCTAATGTTTTATAAATGAAGCAAGATCAGTAATCTGGCGATAGTTCTAGCGTCCAGTATCTAATCCAAATCGGAACTTTCGAGGGTGTTTTTTGCTCCTTTATCTAGGTTGAAAAGATGTCCGTCTCCAGTCTTCCACAAATTCCCCGCCCATTGATGCCAGAAAACCCCACAAATAAAGATAAAAAATCGCTAGATGAGACTCACGCCTTGGAGTTTGATACCGCAGTCACCACATTTTGGGGCGGTTCCCTTCTTCTTGATGTGAAGGTATCGGAGGTTGCCGCCTGGGGTCTTGATGATGCGGACTTTGTTTGACCGAGTGTTGTACCTGATACACCCAATTTGTCAGAACCACCATCTATGTCAAAAATTCCATCCATCATGGTGATAGATTTCGAAGCGGTTCGGGGGGGGGGGAGAATTTGCACGTACGGATTCCGTCGTCGCTAAACCGGAGAAAAATAAATTAGTATTCTTCAACAACCATCGTAGCGATTACCCGTCGGCTTCCACTCACGTATTGAAGTCTGGTATTGGCCATTGTGACTGTCCTCGAAACTCTGCTGTCGCTAAGCTCTGGTTCGGGGAGATATCGTCGTCGTTGTCGTTGTCGTTGTCTGATATTTTGACTTGCGATTCGATGTTGTGTGTGTTGCATACAAATTCGGGAAGCGCGCTAAAAGATTTGGCGAG
Source organism: [Emmonsia] crescens (assembly GCA_002572855.1). Lineage (NCBI taxonomy): Eukaryota > Fungi > Ascomycota > Eurotiomycetes > Onygenales > Ajellomycetaceae > Emergomyces > [Emmonsia] crescens. The sequence goes on along the minus strand of PDND01000015.1, from coordinate 183,084 downwards.
TTGACACTAAACCATATATAGACTAGCGTATATCCAACTTGAGCCGCCACCAGGAGGATTCTTCCAACGCGGTCTTGCTTCAGTTGTAGAGAGAACAAGACACCATTCTCATCCACGCAGGAGATCTTCTAATCTTCTCTGTCGCGTTGGAACTTTTGTTAATCACTACTTTGCATTTGGATGTTTACTGCACGTCGGAGATATTTTGTTAACCGATGGTGAAACTGGACGTGACGCTCATTTTTCGCTAGAGTTGTCCTCATCAGCTAGAGGCGAGGCAGACCTTGTTATTTGGTGTCTTTTGCGGTTTCCATGGCATCTCTTCCTCCTCCTCCGCCTCCGGGATGGGGAGCTGCAGCTCCTCCGTCCATGCCTCTCGCCCCTCCCCCTCCCGGATATCGGCCCCCAGCCGACCCCTTGGTCGCGAAGTTCGCTCAGAAGAAAAAGGAATGGCTCCGGACGCAACGAAACCGTTTCGGGGAAAAGAGAAAAGCCGGCTTTGTGGAGACACAGAAGGCAGATCTGCCACCAGAACATCTACGGAAGATTGTGAAGGATATAGGAGATGTGTCACAGAAAAAGTTCAGTACAGACAAAAGGAGCTATTTGGGGGCATTGAAATTCATGCCTCATGCTGTGCTGAAACTGCTGGAGAATATGCCGATGCCTTGGGAATCTGCTCGAGAGGTCAAGGTGCTTTACCATGTGAATGGTTGCTTGACATTGGTTAACGAGACTCCCCGAGTTATTGAACCCGTCTTTCATGCGCAATGGGCTACCATGTGGATGACGATGCGACGAGAGAAAAGTGACCGCCGGCATTTCAAAAGAATGCGATTTCCTCCCTTCGATGACGAAGAGCCACCGTTGTCATGGTCCGAAAACATTGAAGATGTCGAACCTTTGGAGCCCATTCAGATGGAGCTTGACGAATCTGAAGATGCTCCTGTCTTCGAATGGTTTTACGATCATCGTCCACTCCTCGATACCCCTCATGTGAATGGTCCTAGCTATAAGGAGTGGAATCTGACACTTCCCCAAATGGCAACGCTATATCGCTTGAGCCGTCAATTGCTCAGCGACGTGGTAGATAAAAATTATTTCCATATGTTCGAACTAAACAGCTTTTTAACAGCAAAAGCTCTTAACGTCGCGATTCCTGGCGGCCCCCGATTTGAGCCGTTGTATAAAGACGTCGACCCAAATGATGAAGATTTTGGGGAATTCAACGCGATCGATCGCATCATTTTCAGAGCTCCTATCCGAACGGAATATCGAGTTGCCTTCCCATACCTTTACAATTCGTTACCGCGAAGTGTCAAGCTGTCTTGGTACTCCCATCCTCAGATTGTTTACGTCCGATCAGAAGATCCTAACCTCCCTGCGTTTTACTTTGACCCTGTCATTAATCCGATATCTTCCCGTTCTGTCGCCCCCAAGAATATAACTGTCAGCCACGAAGATCAAATTTTTGGAGCCGGAAATGACGAGGATGAATTTACACTCCCGGGAAATGCTGAGCCATTCTTGGCTGACGAAGAGCTGTACACCAGTGAAACGGCCTCCGCAATCGCTCTTTGGTGGGCGCCCTACCCATTTGACCGCCGCTCTGGTAAAATGGTTCGGGCACAGGACGTGCCCCTTGTGAAGCAATGGTATCTCGAGCATTGTCCGCAGGGCCAACCTGTGAAGGTTCGTGTGTCGTACCAGAAGCTTCTAAAAACTTACGTTTTGAACGAGTTACATCGGAAGAAACCCAAGGCACAGAGCAAGCAGAATCTTTTGAGGACATTGAAAGGCACCAAGTTCTTCCAACAAACAACTATCGATTGGGTGGAAGCTGGACTTCAAGTCTGTCGCCAAGGCTTTAACATGTTGAATTTGTTGATCCATCGCAAAAATTTGACCTATTTACATCTCGACTATAACTTCAATTTGAAACCTGTGAAGACTTTGACAACAAAGGAGAGAAAGAAGTCCCGTTTTGGAAATGCTTTCCACCTAATGCGAGAAATTCTTCGCCTGACAAAGCTGATCGTCGATGCCCAGGTTCAATATCGTTTGGGTAATATCGATGCTTTCCAACTCGCTGACGGCATCCTCTATGCTTTCAACCACGTTGGTCAACTGACCGGTATGTACAGATACAAGTACAAGTTGATGCACCAGATCAGATCATGTAAAGACCTGAAGCATCTCATATACTATCGCTTCAATTCTGGCCCGGTTGGAAAGGGTCCTGGATGTGGATTCTGGGCACCCGCATGGAGGGTTTGGCTTTTCTTCCTCAGAGGGATTATTCCTCTTTTGGAGCGCTGGCTTGGAAATTTGCTTTCTCGTCAATTCGAAGGTCGTCACAGCAAGGGCGTCGCGAAAACAGTTACGAAGCAACGTGTCGAATCCCATTTCGACCTTGAGCTTCGCGCTTCAGTCATGGCAGATCTTATGGATATGATGCCTGAAGGTATTAAACAAAATAAAGTCAATACCGTTCTACAACATCTCTCGGAGGCTTGGAGATGTTGGAAGAGTAATATCCCTTGGAAGGTTCCAGGACTTCCTGCTCCCATTGAGAACATCATCCTAAGATATGTTAAGAGTAAGGCGGATTGGTGGATTTCAGTTGCTCATTATAACCGGGAGCGTATTCGGCGCGGAGCGACGGTTGATAAGACTGTGGCTAAGAAAAATCTCGGACGACTCACACGACTCTGGCTCAAAGCTGAACAAGAGAGGCAACACAACTACCTGAAAGATGGCCCCTATGTCTCTTCTGAAGAAGCCGTCGCCATTTATACTACCACTGTTCACTGGCTAGAATCTCGAAAATTCTCTCCTATTCCCTTCCCTAGCGTATCTTACAAGCATGATACGAAGATTTTGATTTTGGCTCTCGAGCGTTTGCGCGAGGCATATTCTGTCAAGGGTCGCCTAAACCAAAGCCAACGGGAGGAGCTTGCTCTCATTGAACAAGCCTACGATTCTCCAGGTACAACTCTCGCGAGAATTAAGAGATTTCTTCTCACACAGCGAGCTTTCAAGGAAGTTGGTATTGATATGAACGACAACTATTCCAACATCAATCCAGTGTACGATATCGAGCCCATTGAGAAAATCACCGATGCGTACTTGGATCAATACCTTTGGTACCAAGCTGATCAACGTCACCTATTTCCGGCCTGGATCAAACCATCGGATTCCGAGGTTCCCCCTCTCCTTACCTACAAATGGGCCCAAGGCATTAACAACCTGTCAAATGTTTGGGAAACCGCCGATGGCGAGTGTAATGTTATGATCGAGACGGAGCTATCTAAGGTTTATGAGAAAATTGATCTCACCCTACTTAATCGACTTCTCCGGCTCATCATGGACCATAACTTGGCTGATTACATCACCTCCAAAAATAATGTTCAGCTCAACTACAAGGATATGAACCATACGAACAGTTATGGTATGATCCGTGGCCTCCAGTTCTCTGGTTTTGTCTTCCAGTATTATGGTCTCGTGATCGATTTGCTCTTGTTGGGCTTGCAACGAGCAAGCGAGATTGCAGGTCCTCCCCAGAGCCCAAATGATTTCTTGCAATTTAGAGATCGGCCAACCGAAACTAGACATCCTATCCGCCTCTACACAAGATATATCGACAAGATTTGGGTGTTCCTGAGATTCTCCGCCGATGAATCACGCGATCTTATTCAAAGGTTTTTGACCGAACAGCCAGACCCGAATTTCGAAAACGTGATCGGGTATAAAAACAAGAAGTGTTGGCCCAGGGATTCAAGAATGCGGTTGATGAGACATGACGTTAATTTGGGTCGTGCCGTTTTTTGGGATCTCAAGAACCGCCTTCCAAGATCTATCACCACTATTGAGTGGGATGACACTTTTGCTAGCGTGTACAGCAAGGATAATCCAAATTTGTTATTCTCGATGTGCGGGTTTGAGGTCCGCATTTTACCGAAGATCCGCAACCAGAATGACGAGTTCCAAGTCAAGGACAGCGTCTGGTCGTTAGCAAATAACACGACCAAAGAACGAACTGCATATGCATTTTTGCAGGTCACGGAAGAGGATATCCAGAAGTTCAACAATCGGATCAGGCAAATTCTAATGTCGTCTGGCTCGACTACGTTTACCAAGATTGCTAATAAGTGGAATACGAGTTTGATCGCTCTGTTCACATATTATCGAGAAGCCGCTGTATCTACTGTTAACCTCTTGGATACAATTGTTAAATGCGAAACCAAGATCCAAACCCGGGTTAAGATCGGTCTGAACTCTAAAATGCCGTCCCGTTTCCCCCCGGCCGTGTTCTATACCCCCAAGGAATTGGGAGGCCTGGGAATGATTTCTGGTTCTCACATACTTATTCCGGCCAGTGACAAACGTTGGTGGAAGCAAACCGATACCGGCGTCACCCACTACCGAGCGGGTATGTCCCACGATGAGGAAACTTTGATCCCTAACATTTTCCGATACATAATACCTTGGGAGGCAGAGTTTACCGACTCACAACGTGTGTGGATGGAGTATTCTCAGAAACGACAAGAGGCAAATCAACAAAATCGCCGATTGACACTTGAAGATTTGGAAGATAGCTGGGACCGCGGCCTTCCGCGTATCAATACTCTCTTCCAAAAAGATCGAAGCACTCTCAGCTTCGATAAAGGCTTCCGTACCCGAACCGAATTCAAAACATATCAATTGATGAAGAGTAATCCGTTCTGGTGGACAAGCCAGAGGCATGACGGTAAATTGTGGAATCTCAATGCCTACCGAACCGATGTTATTCAGGCCCTAGGGGGTGTTGAAACGATCTTGGAGCACACCCTGTTTAAGGCTACCGCGTTTCCTTCATGGGAGGGATTGTTCTGGGAAAGAGCCTGTCTTGCGAAAGGAACACAGCTGTTGCGCTACGATGGTACCAAGGTTGGAGTCGAAAGTGTGAGGGAAGGAGACTTGCTGCTCGGTCCTGACGGCGGGCCTCGTCGCGCTTTCAACATTGTTAGCGGACGGGATCGTCTCTATCGGATCAAGATTGACGCAGGCAAAGAAGATCTCGTGGTAACTCCAAACCATATTCTTGTCCTTCACCGCGAGAAGAGAGACAAAAATGGGCATAATAGATTACCAGTTTCAGCAACACAGCGCTATGACACTGTGGAAATGACCGCTGCTGATTTTGCTGCGCTTGATCCCGAGGAACGGGGACTCTATCGACTCTTTAGATCACCTGGCTTCAAGTTGAGCGAGCAGGCCGTACCCATAGACCCATATTTCCTTGGGTTTTGGCTATGCGATGGAAATCGCACGAGTACCACAATCTACACAAGCCCCGAGGACCAAATCCGGGAGTTTCTCATCAACCATGCTGCCGAGTTGGATCTGCAACTTGTATGGCATGCGCAGCTCGGTTACACAACTCGCATCGCTGATTCTCCTTTAAAGGAAGACATGCAGCGCCCAGTCCGTCCTCAAGTCCGACAGACCATCCTCAAGCAACGGCTCGCCGCTGAGAGCATCCCACAACCTGAAGCAGCTAAGTCGCTTTGCCACAATACTTTGCAGACCCCTGCCAAGCGTGGTCTCGCCTCCAGCACTAGAAGCTCGTCAACCCGCCGTAACCGCCATCCTTTATCCGAATCATCAGCCGCGACTTCCATGAATACTCTTCCCGGGCCTATGTGTAGTTCGACTTCAGTCGGACCCGCTGAAATCAACTCTGGTGAAATTCTCCCGCTGCGTAGCTCCAATTTAGATCTCGCACAGGTAGCTCATAATACCGGGTTACCCAAAGAGCCCATGATTAACCAGATTTCGTCGGAAGAGGAGCTCGAACTCGAACTCGACTTGTTCGACACAGATAGTGCGGACGATCAAATCGAGGGCCTCGGTGATAATGAGAAGGTTGACAACCTCGACCGCGATGATATACAGGCCGTCAATCAATATGCGGATAGCCCGCTGCCACAGTCGAGCTTGACCTGTCAGTCCACACAATACCATAACCGCCGACAGAACCACCGCCTGCGAACGGGCGGTCGAGTTTATGGAGATCTGGTTGGTAACGAGGAAGAACAACTCCTTGATGATATCGTTAGCCGACCTGGTGGCACTACTGGCGTAGATTCGCTCCTGCGGGCGCTTGGAGCTTTGGGATTACTTACACGCGGCACAAAAGGCCATGGAGCCGAAAAGAAACGCATACCTTCGATCTACATGAAGAACTCACGACCTGTCCGGCTCGCCCTTCTCGCAGGACTAATCGACAGTGACGGTTGGTACATCCACCCCGAGAATACCCTCGGCTTCAGCGAGAGTGAACGCGTACCCCCCTCTCTTTTCTGGGACATCGTCACGCTAGCACAATCTCTAGGTCTTAATGTCTCGACAGAGCAGCGTATGATGCGTAATCTGTCTCGCACAGGACGTAAACCCCATCTTTTTGCCCTGATCTCCGGGAATGTGGCAGAAGTTCCTAGTCTCCTCACGCGCAAGAGAGGCATCAAGTGTCTTATTCCCCAAGCTCATAGCTTCGCTATCAATGGGATTCATCTTGAGCCAGAGGCGACAGAGTGGGCGGGCTTCCGAGTCGATAAAGACCAACTCTACCTACGACACGATTTTCTTGTACTACACAACAGCGGTTTTGAAGAATCTATGAAATTCAAGAAGTTGACCAACGCTCAGAGATCAGGTTTGAATCAGATTCCTAACCGTCGTTTTACTTTGTGGTGGTCACCAACAATTAATCGCGCAAATGTCTACGTTGGATTCCAGGTTCAGCTTGACTTGACTGGCATATTCCTACACGGAAAGATCCCAACCTTGAAGATTTCATTAATCCAGATCTTCCGTGCTCACTTGTGGCAAAAGATCCACGAGTCTGTCGTCATGGATCTCTGTCAAGTTTTCGACCAAGAACTGGAGCAGTTGGGTATCGAAACTGTACAAAAGGAGACTATCCACCCTAGGAAATCTTACAAGATGAATAGTTCATGTGCGGATATCCTGCTATTCGCTACTCACAAGTGGAATGTCACTAGACCCTCTCTCCTTTTTGACACCAAGGACGTCATTGAACCTACTACGACAAACAAATTCTGGTTGGATGTACAGTTGCGGTACGGTGACTACGATTCCCACGACATCGAGAGATACGTTCGTGCCAAGTATCTCGATTACACAACAGATAGCATGAGCATTTACCCATCCGCAACTGGCCTGATGATTGGCATCGACCTGGCGTACAACCTGTACTCGGCCTATGGTCAATACTTCCCTGGTTTGAAGGCTCTAGTGCAACAAGCTATGGCAAAGATCATGAAGGCGAACCCCGCCTTGTACGTCTTAAGGGAGCGTATCCGGAAAGGCCTCCAGCTCTATGCTTCAGAAAGCAACCAGGAATTCTTGAATTCCCAAAACTACTCCGAATTGTTTAGTAACCAAATTCAGCTTTTCATTGACGACACTAACGTCTACCGTGTCACAATTCATAAAACATTCGAAGGTAATTTGACAACAAAACCAATCAACGGTGCCATTTTCATATTCAATCCGCGCACGGGACAACTGTTCCTGAAGATTATCCACACGAGTGTCTGGGCAGGCCAAAAGCGTCTTGGTCAATTAGCCAAATGGAAAACGGCGGAAGAAGTTGCTGCTCTTATCAGATCTTTGCCAGTCGAAGAACAACCGAAGCAACTGATCGTTACGAGGAAAGGCCTCCTTGATCCACTCGAAGTTCACCTTCTAGATTTCCCCAATATTTCTATCAGGGCGTCCGAGCTTCAGTTACCTTTCCAGGCTGCAATGAAGGTCGAGAAGCTTGCCGACATGATCTTGCGTGCAACCGAGCCACAGATGGTTCTTTTCAACCTCTACGACGAGTGGTTGAAAACGATATCGTCGTACACTGCATTCTCCAGGCTTATTCTTATACTCCGAGCCCTCCATGTCAACCCCGAGAAAACCAAAATCCTCCTTCGTCCTGATAAGACAGTTATTACCCAAGAGCACCATATCTGGCCAACGCTGTCTGACGAGGACTGGATCAAGGTTGAAGTGCAGCTCCGTGACTTGATTCTGAATGACTATGGCAAAAAGAATAACGTCAACACCCAAAGTCTGACTAGCAGCGAAGTTCGGGATATCATTCTTGGAATGGAGATCAGTGCGCCATCCATGCAACGTCAGCAGGCCGCCGAAATTGAAAAGCAGCAGGAGGAACAAAAGCAGCTCACAGCGGTCACAACCAAAACCCAAAATGTCCGAGGAGAAGAAATTGTCGTTACGACTACTTCTCAGTATGAGCAACAAGCGTTTGCCTCGAAGACCGAATGGAGGACTCGGGCTATTGCGACGTCAAATCTTCGAACCCGGGCCAACAACATTTATATTTCTTCTGATGATATCCAAGAGGAGGGACACTACACATATATCATGCCAAAGAATGTCTTGAAGCGGTTCATCACAATCGCAGATCTTCGAGTGCAGGTTGCTGGATATCTATACGGCGCTTCACCGCCTGACAATGACCAAGTCAAGGAGATACGGACGATCGTGATGATTCCACAAGTTGGAAATACTCGTGATATACAACTGCCGCACCAGCTTCCCCAGCATGAATATCTCAATTCTCTAGAGCCCCTTGGTATTATTCATACACTCTCTGGAAACGAACCGTCGTTTATGACAGCTATGGATGTTACGCAGCACGCACGTCTCATGAATGCACATCCGTCCTGGGACAAGAAGACTGTGACGATGACTGTATCGTTCACTCCAGGTTCCGTGTCGTTGAGTGCATGGGCCTTAACGCCCCAGGGCTATAAATGGGGAGCTGAAAATAGGGACACCTCTTCTGATCAACCTCAAGGCTTCTCCACCAGCATGGGAGACAAGTGTCAACTCCTGCTCAGTGACAAGATACGGGGTTACTTTTTGGTTCCGGAGAACAACGTCTGGAACTATAGCTTTATGGGTAGTTCTTTCAGTAGCATGGAAAAGCGACCAGTATATGTGAAGATTGATACTCCATTGGTAAGTTTGTCCTCTGTGCTAGTTTTATTGTGCAAATTTGTCGACATTATTGCTAACGCTTGCTTCTCTTGTAGCGCTTCTATGATGACCAACACCGCCCGTTGCATTTCCAGAACTTTGCTGAGCTGGAGGATATCTGGGTTGATCGGGTCGATAACTTTGCATGACCATGTCCAATCTCCTGTTTTCAAGGAATTATGTGTCGAGAAAAGGCGTTTTCTTCTTTTCCTTGTGTTTTTTGTTTGATTAATTAAAATCTCGGCGAGTGATCCTATTAGTGTATTTTCCTTTTTTTTCCTATTCTCTTACTGTCTGATTTGCTCTTGTACTTTACCTGGAATGAAGCATGTATCTCCTACACTGTACAAGAAACCCAACGCCTTGTATTTATTTCTTAATAATAAAAAGAATGCCATTATAGTTAATATCATGTGGGTTAAGCCTCTGAAGTCCCATGGATTGTTATAGTCGTTGTATATTCATCAGCCCTATCGTATCATAAGTTACCATCCCTCCTGAATATCACAATGCGGTCGCTCCACCTCCTTCCTCTCTTGGATCTCCACCCATACGAAGTCTCCCACTGGGAAGTGGTAACTTCTTCAACCCAACCATCACCTTCAATAATCCGAAGCAGGAGATACCAGTTGACTACGGTCAGCAGTATGCACTTCTGTTCAGACTTTTTCCTGACGACCCCTTTCTCTCTAGCATCTCGGGCCGGTCATCTCGTGAGAAAGATTCTGAAATCTAGATATATATTGTTTAAGCAATTCGTCATTATGATTGTTTGGAGAAATGTATAGAGCGAAGAAAATATATTTGATGAGGTGAATTCTTGCAAGCCGCATACCTAGGTACTTAACTGAAAGGGATCTCCAATTCCTAGGATCAAAGGTATAATGAGGAAAAGGTTGTTAATACTGAACTGCTCTAGGTTTGGCAAGAGAAGGGGTATACAACCTGATAAAGCATTCAGCCTTTGCATTCCCATACTGGCTTGCTAGTACTTTTGAGATGTAGTGTGGCAGTCAAGTGTCCCTTGAATTGGTTAGTATATGAACTAGCCATGACATGTATGCGGCGATCATGACGCTAGAATGGGTTACGTGCGGATGGTAGGATAAAAACTGCATGAAGCTGTCTCCGGAAGGTCGAGCAGTATGAAAGCAGAACTGGATTGAATTCTATGGTCTCTATTCAAGATCATGATAATTGGCTCTCACCCAGAAACAACCCGACTATGGCTCTCGCCTCTATACTTGACAGAAGTCATTTCCAATTTTCAGTTTCGACAAATTCTGCCGTGTTGTTCCCTGCGAATCGTAGAAGCTGTACTCCAGTTTGAAACAAAGGCCGGACTAGCCCATCTTTTCTTCTCATTTCCTGGATCCGCACAGAATCCGCTCCAATCATTTTCAATCGCATTGTTGATAATATCGCGCCCATGAATTATGACCGCGGACCTGAATATACGCGGGACAGGAGATGTTGGAGGTAGTGGATCGGATGGCGCTGAATCCGGAGTCCATGAAGCGCTACCATTAACCAGGATACACGTATGATATGAGCCATTGATGTCTTGTACCAAAGCCAGCACAGCACTGTGGCGGGGCTCCCATGCTGGCACAGCTTCGAGGTAAACAAGTAGAGATAAAGATGTGCGAGTAGCTGAGCCTGTTGATACCGCGTCCAGGGCCGAGAACTCCCAGTGTATCACGCCTAATTTGGGCACTCAAGTGGAAGTCTAAAGAATCAATTGGGAATCCCTCCTGACCATAAATCACCAACTATTATGGAGCAGTCCTGGCCAGATCTTGCTCCACAATCTGAGATAGAATGAGGAAGTCGGCAATGTTGTATTTATCAAAATAACGTTCGATCGTTAATACAGCGGCATCCCGTACCACATCTATCATGCTTGGGTTTTTGAAGCCTGGTAGATCATTCGCTCCAACATATGCTGTAACAGCCTAAAACGTCGCTTTCGAATGTAGATCCGCAAAGAAATGTCCTAACCTTCGGCCGATTGAGCGCCATAATGCTTCATTTGACAAAATCATCTGGAATTAAGACTGGTTCGGACTGGAGGATGACGGAGATAAGTATTCAGCTACCGGAGGTAAGATTCCCAGGTCTTCGATGATAAGGAGATGGGAATCTCCATCATGATGAATGAAACGGGGAACCGGAAGAGAAGACACCAATGGAAGAGAGACATAAGGGGCCATCGAATGAGAAAAGAGTCAGCGCATTGGCTTCAATCGTACTCTGTACAAGCGACCAAAGAAAATAGGCGAGTAAAGAGTTGAATTCTAGCGCCAAGGCAGAATCAAGAACAATGTTGTTCCAGTGTATGTTCTTACATCCATTAAGAATCTCAAGAAGAGAAGGACATGAGAGCAGTCGAGATATATACTAATTGATTAGTGCCATAGCTGCCTGACACGCGCAAATGGGACTTGAGCCCTCCCAAAGCAACATACGGCGGTGCATACTTCAGTACCAAGCTCTCATACTCGGAAAATTTCCGTGAATCAAGAGATTTTCGACTTTTATTCTGATTTCCCTCCAGTGTTGTTGTTGTGGTTGTTGTTGCAATATGATTCAAGCGCGATCTACTCTGTAACTGCCCGACCAATGCCTTGTAAGAGGGCGAATTGACAAAGGCGCGGCTGGGCCATGCTGGTGGAAGTAGGCTTCGAAATCGAAGAACATGGTGATAGTTTAAGACAGATATTCTAATTCTCCTGATTGTCGCTAATATGCGCTATTGCTGAGATAAAACCTTGTAGCCAAGGAATACTCGAAAAGTTTCAGCTATCAACCTTGACCATGACATTCGGGGAAATAATGGGTAATAAAATCGTAGTTACTGTTACTTTGCAGGGAGAATGGAATATAGAACTGAGTCGATTTCGTCAAGGGATTTATTTATAAAGATATACTAACCCAACTCATCTAAAATCTGGGACAATAATTACGAAGAGAAACTATGAAATTAATTTGAAAACATCAAAGTTATCACCGACCCGCCTCCCAGTCGGAGCTCCGGCATAGACTGCTTTCCTTTCCTTGATATTCTGAATTATATTTTTCTCCTTCTTTCTACTTTTGCGAGCGCAGATTACTGGAAGATCGCGCTGTTCCATCCTCGTACTCCGAAACGCTCGCCGTTGATGCCTCGGACTTCAATACATCTACCTCATCTTAAACTTGGGCTACAGCACTTCTCGAACATCAAGATACCTCTTGACCTTGGTCTTTCTCAAATGCATTACGACCAATGGATGGCACCGAGCTAAAGAGATCAAACACTCTATTCATAATTAGCAATTTAGATCTACTTGACCCGTTGATTTTCACCTAGGATCATGAGGATATGCTTGAATGGTGCAGAGTGAACCACTTCTCCTCACCTGGGGCTAGTATTCATTTCTGCCTTGCTATTCTTTTAACTACAAACGGATTGCGGCCTATTTTGCAAGGAAAACTTCATTTTAACATATCTGCATAGACTGAAAGTGGTCTGAGGCTAGCTCTCATGTCTGGTCTACGAGATCGAAGCGTCAATGAATGCTCCAGACCAAAATTAACCCTTAACAAAATGATCTTACGACTTGAGGGGTGGCCGACGAAGTAGTTAGGATAGCATAAATATATTATTCACAGGGCATAATCGACAGGCCTGGAGTTTTATGCAGCATAAACGGAGGCTTGCTCCTAAGTTGTATGTTTTTTGATTCATGCACGGGTAGAACATATGCGCTCCTGTCACAAAAGAATAGCGTGCTGCATTTTTATTTGAGGCCACGGCTGTGATTGCCCTGTTCGGCTTATGTTATTATACATTATTTTGGAATGTCGGTCTCGGTTGTTCGGAAGACGTGAATATAGCCAGGGATGATAGTGTATAGAACGTGCTTCACCAACCAGACATATTCCTTTGCCTCCCCCTTTCTCCCCGTAAAAGCCCGACGAACGACAAAATCTTCGTTATTTCCTACCCGACGTATATTGAGCAAGGTTAATTGTAGTAAGGAGGGAAAACTGCCATAGCAAGGTATCAAAATATGTGATAGTCATTTTGTTTACGTTTAACTGGAGACTAATTTCACCTGCCTGCAGGGGGGCGGGGGAATGAGACGGGGAGGAAGCCTGAACTTATTGGGCCAAAATTGATCTCTGGTTGGCCAGGCAATTGGAGATATCCATGATTGAGTAGCCAAAAGAAAGATGCAAGGATCATTACCAGTATGTATCGTGCTGCTGTTCGGTAGCTCGTTCGTATGTGGGGTGATATCAGAGGATAATAACGGCAGAAAAATGTTTTCAGTAATATTGTCATATGCTGCCCGAGTTTGGCGTGGAAAAAGCTGAACTATTGGAGCAATAGGCAGAATACCCTGGCTAAGACTACTGTGGGTGTCATTAGCTGCCAGAGGAGTCCATTCATTTTTGGTATGCGCCGACAATAGTTCCGAAGTCGTGTCAAAAAGAGAGTTCGAGCGCGTCAATCCCTGCTGATATTCCGATATTGAACTGGAAAACCTCCTGCTATGGATCTCTCTCCCCGTCTTCAAGGGAAAATCACGTTAGAAGAATAATGAAGAAGGGGATAGCCAAAGGAAACTGTTTCGTCTGGACCGTGCTCTTTGTTAAGCCGCAACAATCGACTTGATTTATCAAGCTATTCACGCGTTTGTCCCGGAGCAGCTCGGGTCCTCAGGAGGAGGCGAACCGATGTAGTATCCCGGTACTGAGGGGGGGTTTCCCGAATCTTCTTTCCTTGAAGTTGTATTATTGTCCTAACACGAGGATTTCGGAAGATGATCAGTAAAATCGGGTTCAAACGATATGTCACTCGATGCACACAGCCTAGATAGATGCCCCTGCGTGTGTTCGGTTTGTCTTAATTTGCAGACTCGGGGCAGTTGCAGCTATACTCCTGCTGCAAATTGGCACGTGCTTTATTCGATGGGCGCATATACTTTATACCCGATGTAAGATGCCGAAAGACAGTAAAGAGAGAAGATGAGTTAGTTGGCATTTTGCTGACGATGGAGCTGCCCATGACTGATGTTCAAAGGAGCCGGGATGCCATAATTTAGAGCCGCATCAGGGGCCTAACTGCAATACAATACCGGTAAATTCTGTCTTATATAGCCCATTATTCCATAGCAGATGCAGGAACGGGCAGGTCGGTCATAGGGCCGTGATATATGTCTCACGAGGCCTAAGCTGCTCGGGGTTGTCGCTCTGCAATTGGAGGGTTCCATTTTTTCGCTTCTTTGGATAGGAGGGGTTTCATTAGCACGAGATTCTGCATGATTTCAACAGTGTTGTCTGGTAAAAAAAAAAAAATTCTTTATATTTTCCTGAGCTATGGCCTGCACTTCTCGCTTTAACTCTCTCGGATGCAGCATCCCTGAGTTTAGCTGCGACCGACTCTGCAGATCCCCGTGATGATAAATAGTGATGGAGTATCATATGTTTTGGAGTTATATCCCAGGCATTGAAGGCCTTTGGATTTTGTGCAGGAATATCTAGTCATAAGATCTAGGATAACTGAGACGTCAGGATCGAATATTAACATGCTGCATCATAGAAGTCATGCCTAGTTAGTGAGCTCATGTCTTGCCGTTGAATGGGAGCTCAGACGTCACTTATAACTCTTCCTGTTTTTTTTGTTATTTATTTAGTGTGCATCGTTTGAGGTGTGAACGTTCGTTGATGGGCGGAATATGAGAGTGCTTGGTTGCCGAAGGAATATTCAGCAACTTGTCATGGGGCTTTAGATGCAGGAGTTACGTATCTCATGTCAGATTACCGTACTTTGCGGGGTACGTAAATGCTTTGCCCTCATTTTGAAGCGCGGCATTCGTAGTTGAGGAGCGGGTTACGGAGTACGGATGTAGATTTCTTTTGAATGTACAGAGTATTTGTGCTGGACTGTCGATCGTTAAGTAACTAACCAAAATCGGCCTCAAGCGCCCACCTATGTGCCTCAAGGGCTCATCCATCCCGTTGACAACTGAGATATTCTAGCATCACTATCGTCACTTAGCACATCCTGCCCTCGCTTTTGACAGATAGTTGCTGAAAAAAAGTTTCAAGATATTTCAGCATCCCAATCTTTGAGCAGGGATCAACTTAGATCTCAACATCGGCTTGTGCCCGATGAATTTCGAACATTTGCCCTCACCCTCTGAAATTTCTGTCGCTAACTTTCTGTTTCTTTCAGTGTCAAATCGCGCTGCTTTAGGGCTTCCTCCACGATTCTGACGCCTCCGTCGTGGGGCAATAACATCAATCTCAAATTAGCACCGAGGTTAGTCTGTTGAGGCGTGTTTCAACGCGGCTTAGCCCCGCCAGGATCTATCCTGGGAATCTGCGATGCCTGGACGTTTGATCCTGTTGTCTGGAACACAGTTGCATATACTACTTAAACGTAGCGAAATCGGCTATTATTATGACCCTCGTCTTTTGACTGAAAGCCCGAGATGAAGGCGTACCAACTGCAGTCTCCAGCCCCCCGCCCTGCATTCTATTTAGATGATACACTGCAGCACTGCGCCTAGGGTATCATGTTTTGTAC
Source organism: [Emmonsia] crescens (assembly GCA_002572855.1). Taxonomy (NCBI): domain Eukaryota; kingdom Fungi; phylum Ascomycota; class Eurotiomycetes; order Onygenales; family Ajellomycetaceae; genus Emergomyces; species [Emmonsia] crescens. Next base: position 167,444 of record PDND01000015.1, on the reverse strand, counting down.
CGAATACCTGGGGTGGAACGACACGGCATAATTCCACGTTGGACCAAGCTGTGATACAAGACACAGTGACCGGAAAGAGTCTTTGTCAAGGACCCCTCCTTGTAACATCAACATAATCATCAGCAGAGTATCTTGCCATGCGAGATTACCGGGTTTCCCTGCAGTACTAGGAAATACTGGCTTTCCATGATACTGGCTCCTTGGCCCTGATGATGAAGAAATTAACTACCGCTGCTGGCTTGAACCTAAATTTAGCGAGGAGATGTATCAATCAGCACTGCTTCGAACCCAGGCCAGGCCGCGGCTTTTCCCCTCTTGGAATTCTAAGTTGTTGATGTCTGTAATCTCTTTTGGCTGCCTCGATATTTCGGCACAAGGGTTCAGGACTAGCTAGTTAATATTACGATCGCTTATCACAGGACGTGATACATGATCAGGAATTAACAGGAACAGGAATTAAATTAAGCGTGGGGGGCAGAAGGCTTAAAACTGAAACTGAGCTGCTGGAGTGGGCAAGGTGGGCAAGACGGGATTAGTTTGCTATTTGTCGATCACGTCTTTGTTTGACGCGACGTGCACTGTAATTTCTGCCATTCAGGAGCTGGCGGAGACTAATTAGCCGTTACAGTCTTGAGGAATTAAGATGATCAGGGAGCATGGAGCATGGAGCATGGAGCATGGAGCATGGAGCAGAGCCATCACCACCGAGCGGCAAGGTAGGAGCATCGGTCCTTTTCCATCTCGCATTCAACCGTGAAGAAGCTCCCTGTCGATGACGAGAACCATGCGAAAGATGGTCCCGAAGAGTGAAACAAAACCCGGCGCATGTGGGGTTCATACATCTTCAATCCCGGTTGACAATCGTCGTGGGAGTCGTGCAGCTGCGACGTGAAGCATGTTTGTTTTTGCCTTGCTATCCGGCAAGCCCTTCTAGACTGGACTGACTGCATGTCCTCTCTCCACTGTGGCCCAGCAACTTGTGATTACAGAAATCGCCTCTTTTTGCGAGCGTGCGTACAATCCTGTCATGGGCCCGTTGAAGTTCCTCAAGTTTTTCGCCGCATGCTCCCCTTTACGATTGGTCGGTGACAAGGAAGAGCTTTACTCACTAACACCTCTCCTTCTACTATTCCTAAACCCATTTTTATTTCTGAATAATCCGATCGTTACTCAGTTTTTCTGTCGTATAGTACATACCTTTTATATTGCATGGTATTTCTTCCCTTTCTGCTCTCGGCCTTTTGGGGGTTCGCATCGTGTGAAGTCGCGAAAGGGATATCTGATCTGTGGAGCCCTCCATTTATATCTCCATTTGAAAGCCTGTTCTTGAGAATGTTGTGCCCATGATATATGCCAGATCCCCGAGTCTCGCGTCTAGGCAAGCGTAAGATTACCGCCTAGAACTTGGTCCATCATTCCCCAGTCCAATTTTAGCAGAGGCTAACGGCAGCTATTCCGGACAACGGTGTCTCTCTCCAAGCGGCCGCCGCCAGCCCTTGAAAGCCGCCCCATCATTTAATTTATGATGCGGGTTGTAAATAGCCCTTATTATTATTTCCCCCTAATGCCAACCCTCTTTTAGCACAACCATCCTTCTGGTCCCTCATCCTAGTCCCGCCCGATCTACAAATGTCTATTTCGACTGACCACTATAATAATACTACTATGCACTACTGTTCTGTCTTTCTTTCGCTCAAGAAGTTCGAGAAGTTCTCGTTTCGCGAATCCCCGAACTCAGCCCTAAAAATTCAATAATGACCATCAGCTCTGATATAACTCCCCAACAATAACTCTTCTGCCCTTTGACGTGTCTAACTCGCTCTTCATCCGAGGCGGGGTGGTTTGATTTTGATTTATTATTTATTATTTTACACGTCGGAGTTACATGATTCCCACCGCCTTTCCGCCCCTCTCCATACTTAACTATCTCTTCACGCTGAAGGCACTTCAAAGGAGAAAAGTCCCACGCGACCCATACCTCCCACACGTTGATCTTCCAGAAACACAAAACAAAAACAATTCAATCCAAAAAATCAGGACTCTCCTTCAGGTCTACAGCGCTTCGCGTTGATTCTACAATACGATTTACTTGCGCATCATCAGGCAGCCTGCTAGGGCTTGATAGCTCTAGCAGTGCCGGTGTACAACCGTGACGCTGGCGGATCCATATCGGGACTATCAGATTGATTACTCGGCACAAGAGCAGTCGAAAGCTCAGGAACAACAAAGTCAGCTGGTTTACCAAGCAAATCAACAGTCTACACAGGCGCTCCATCATGCGGCGAGGCCTGATGTTGCCTTCCTCCCAGGTGGCCAGCATCATCAATCCTTTCAACAGCAGCAGCAACAGCCATCACATCACCATCAGCAGCAGGCATCGCAGCAGCAACAGCAACAGCACGGGCAACACGGGCAGCCGGGAGCTGTTGCGTTGTCCTCTGCAGGATCCCATAACGCCGTGCGCGACATCCAACGACCTGTTCTACTCCCCGCGCAGATGGTAGCACCCCAGCTCCCTCCTCACTTTAACACCGGGCCGCTCCACCTACCATCTTATGCGAGTAAGCGGCACGGAACGAAAAGAGCGCGCATCGATGAAGGCCCTGGCGAACCGGGTGACGACCACACAGCAGGGCTCAGTCTCTCAATGCTCTCGGACGCGTCTCACGGGGATGAGCGGCAGTCTGCCGATATGCTCTTGTCTGCGCAATCAGATCACACATCACACCACCAGCCTCCCTCTCAACACGAATACCAACCAACTTCCTCATTGCACCAGCAACACCACCATCACCATCGATTGCCTTCGCAAGCCACGCTTGTGGGGGCCCAGCGCTCCGATGCAGAATTGACATCACCTGGGGGTGCGTCTGGGCCTCCAAGTGTGGTTGGCCAACCAGGGATGCCCGATCCCGCACCGCGGCCGCGAGGGCCCAAACTAAAATTTACTCCGGAGGAAGATGCGCTGCTAGTAGAGCTGAAAGAAAACAAGAACCTGACATGGAAGCAAATTGCTGATTTTTTCCCTGGTCGGACCAGCGGCACACTGCAAGTTCGCTACTGCACCAAACTGAAAGCCAAGGCAACGGTCTGGACGGATGAGATGGTACGACTATCATTTTTATTTTGCTCTCAGGCACTACCAATCATTCGTGAAGGAAACGGGGTATGAATTGGGCTAACATCCTTTGTAGGTGCAACGGTTGCGTAACGCGATCCACGAGTACGAAAATGATCGCTGGCGTGTGATCGCGAATAAGGTTGGGAGTGGGTTCTCACCTGCGGCATGTCGAGACAAAGCCACAGAATTATAGACATGCTATCGCAGAAATCATCGCAAAAATCTCCCGCTTTTGGACCCACTTAAGAGAAGTTTCTAGGATACGGTTAGGGCTTTCTTCCCGTCGATATGTGCGACTGGGAGGTGTACGTCTTCCTTGTTGGAGTAGTTACGTTTTTCCCTGTTTGCTCCCTTTGGCCTTATTGTTACAGTGTTCGCAAAGACAATTCTATCAGGTCTTCCATATAACTTCGATTTATATTGTCAACTCCTGTCTGCTTTCTCCCGCAACCCCTGAACTAAGACAAAAAACGGAGACGATGACGGGTTTAGGGCTGATCTGATATAACCTGAGAGCGTACGAGAACATTGTCTTCAAAGAAGAAAAAATAAAGGAAAAAAAACAAAAGTTAAGACTGATATGTTGGCGGGTGCTGGAAATCCGAAACAGTAATATAGCAGAGGCTATAAAAGTCACACGGATCACAAATTACTGTCCTTACCTTCGCGAATCGTCTGTCCGCCGCGAACAAGCTGTATCCGTTTTGCTTAGCCTCCGAAAGTCTGTGACTATCCTCTGGCTGCTCTGCTTATTTATCAACCTTTGTTTCGACCAATGATACTAGTTGGGTGAACGGGATTGGCTAACGCTTGGTATTGCGCAACAATGATACCCATTTTTTACTTTTCTATCTGATTTTTCTCCGGGGGCGGGGGGGGGTAATTTTTTTCACTAATCACGCTCGTTGATAATCCTTTCCTAGTGCTCTTCTTCTGTTTCCCTGTCGGTTTCATTTTTCTTTCATTTTCTTCATTATTTTTATCGGATGGGGGTTTCTACAAGGTCTAGTTAAACGGTTATGAGGGTGATCAGGAATGGGGGCTGTTCGTTTATACGATATTTTGATACCTTATTTCGAGACGTTCTTTTTTCATTATTTTTGATTAGTCTTCATGTCCCCGCGTGGTCTCAATGTCCTGCGACAATACTGGCCCGTACGTTTATTGTACTCACCTTTCTTTTGTTCTTCAGGCATAAATATAGAGTAAGAACGTATAAGTCCTTAGTATGAGGCGGTTTTTAATGGATATCCAAGGTCTTCATTTTGGAGTGCACTTCACTTGGAATTTTTCTTCGTGTACCATCGTGACCTTTCCTTTTGTTTGGTACGGACAGGGATATTGAGCGTCCACAAGGATACCGGCAGAGTGTCTAGTAAAGACGACGACGCTATTCCGGGGCTGGAAATGGAGAAGGTTTTTAAAAAAAACAGAGGGGAATTGTTAACACATGAACCGCCTTTCTTCCGACTGTCCAACCTGTGAGGGTGGCTTTGTGTAGTTTCAGTCCCCTGTTCACTTTTGTAGTCCCAGTAGTCTCCTGTACTCCCTGAGGTCTCACCGTTTCTTTATGCATATGGAAAGGCGGATTTGGCCGTTTGTTGTGACATCGTTATGTGAGCCACGTTAACAATTCCTGCGAAAAAAGGTTACACGCAGGAAGGCTACCAGAGAAAGGGAAATCATGGGTTACTGCTCTGGGGCAGAAGGGGAAGTCCCTTATTCCCATTCCATTCTATAACAAATGCCGGTAGGCTCCTAGACCGACTTATGGTTGGAAAGGTTATATCAAGGTAGGAAAGGGATGGAGGTGGTTATGTCCAAGCCAGGGCTAGCCCTAACTCCACCCAACATGGCAAGGAGCAGGTTCCAAGGTTGGCCAATTAGGGCACAAATCCAACAAAGGTTGGCAACTGCTGACTAACCACCCTGGAAACCCAATTCTCCTCGGACAGATCCGGTTGGTTGCTTGGATGTTAACCTCAACTTCAACCTCATCTCCAAATAATATCATACCACCCTCGCCCTCCAAAACGCAACCACCACCATTTCAAAAGCCATTGGCAGTCGGAACAATGTTTGCTCAGCGAACTGCTTTCGCCCTTGCCAGGCGCACCCCCGTTAAGGCCCTTGCCAGACGCTCTTTTTCCGCATCAGTCGTCCGACGTACGTGCCCGCCTTTTTGACGTTTTCTCCGTCCGATCTTCGCATTGCCCCAATTGTGCCCCGACGACTGTTCAATATATGGTCAATTCTGCAGGATGCCTTTTGGCGGAGTAAATTTCCTGAATTGTTTGCTGATTTTAAGTTTTACGCATTTCTAGGTGATGCTGGGAAGCCGGCCACATCCAAATGGGACCCTAAGCCCGGAGAGCCTGTGGGCAAACTAGTTTCTTTCGAAGGTTAGCCAATGGATTTTCGTCTGTCCGCTCTATACGCCTCTGTCTTCATTCCGACTAGATGTTTGAAGTCGAATACGATCTTATGGGGCGTTGATTCATTCCATCTTGACAGCGTTGTCATCAATGGCCCAACTATGATCAAAATAACATTGGCACATGTTACTTGCAACAGGCTTTCTGACTGTTTGAATATAGATATCGCGGAACAAACCGACCTTCTACCTCCCGGCGCGAAGCCCGGAACCATGCCCACGGACTACGAACAAGCAACTGGTTTGGAAAGATTGGAGCTTCTAGGAAAGATGCATGGAATTGATGTTTTCGATATGCGACCTCTTGATGCGTCGAGAATGGGTACGTGACTTCCGATGTATTTTTCTGCATCTTGGCTAGTGTGGTTGGGATCGCGGGGGAATGTTTGGGAATACTCTATTTGGTAGTGCTTAAACTCTAAGTCGATATGCGAATTTGGCAGGAACCCTCGACAATCCGATTATCGTTAAATCTGGGGGAGACGAGCAATATGCCGGCTGCACTGGATACCCCGTCGACTCCCATACTGTTATCTGGCTGACGGTAAGGATACTCTCAATTGGAGATACAGCTTCCAGCGGCTGGCCTGCATCTACATTTTCTTCTTGGGCAATTATATGAGTAGCTTAACTAATATGTATTCTAGGTCACCCGCGACCGACCGGTCGAACGATGCTCGGAGTGCGGCAACGTCGTTAAGATGGAATATGTTGGACCTGAAGCGGATCCCCATGCTCACCACGGTACGTAAACTTTTCACTACATTAAATCATGACTAAATTTGTATTTATTATATTGTGCGCATTCTTCAAAGCTATTTAGGATATACAAGAAGGTTGACATATTTTTTTCCTAGATGAGCACCACCATGTCCATGAGGACCCCAAGACCATGGCTGACTTCGTCAAGCCCGAATACTGGTATAAATAAATAGATGCCTGACCCTTTTTTTCTCCGAGAGAATGGGAGAAGGTCTTTGAACTTGTCTACCTGCTTTCGAATTTTGGAGTCGCAGGGGATCCAATGTAAAACGTATCATACAAACAACTTTTTACCATAGTCGGTTTCGTTTCTCTCATATCTACGCACGCATAGACGCGCAAACACCCCTCCTCTTTCCCCGTCTCTCCCGTGTGCCATTATACCTTATTGCAATCACGCGGGTCACATACCGACTCTACTCCATCCTTCCAGCTAACATCTCCTTTTTCATTTTCATATGTAGAATATTTCAGTTTTGTATTACAACATAAATAAAGGGGTGGAAACATTTTGCATATGAATTTTGAGCCTTTTTATTGTTTAGATGTCTCCGTGTTTTATTTTCGTGTATCAGGTTGGCGCGTACGGCCAAATGTGCCTCTGTGGTGCAAAGTAATTACGAGCCGATTCTAGGCAGTATTTGCCTACGCACTCATCCAAGGTCAACCTCGACTTTGTTGGCTACAGCCCCCTTTCTGCCCTCCTTCGATTTGCATATCGCCAAGACTGTATCGAAGATCACATTCAATGCTAAATGAATGCATACATGGTCGATAAGGCATCGGAGATTATCTCAATCTCTTCAGTTCACACACTCCTTGGTCCGTCCTATTTGATCTAATCACCCATCCTCAAGGCACCTAGTGCTCTGGGTATAGAGACATATGTACGGATGCACGCACATCAACCATCATTTTCCTTGGGGAGAGACCGCTAGCCGTTAACCGTTGGGGCGTAACGCTTGTCAGTCGTTACGCTGCTTTTTGCTCGTTCCCACCCTCACTTTTTCACACCACCCTCTTTTGGCCCCCCTTCAACCTAGTATGAGGTTAAATTGATACAAAAAAGAGCGGTTCAAAACCGGACCTGGTCGAGATTTGGTTCCTTTTCGCTCCCTTTTACCTTCTTCCATTACCTTCCCCTTCTTTCTTTTGTCACATTTCTTGTCCTTGCCATGAAAGAGGGCGGGTTTGTTTCTTCTGTCTGCCCAGGACAGTTGTATTCATTGTGGGAATGGGTGGGACAGTACTTACTCTAGTATGTAGGAAGAACAGCTGCACATTACCGCATATTCATCTCTCCACACCTATGTATGTATATTCCCTAGGTATATGCAATGTGGCGTTGATTGCCATATCAACGGTGTGAAAATGTGACCCCTTCCCTGAAGAAAAATGGGAGATACTATCAGCATGCACCAATTAATGCTGCGGGGTCACATGCGTCGTTGCTGACATCACTATGGAGCGCCTAATTGCCAACAGCTCAAGTGCTCCATTTGGGAAAGGGGCTTCTCACACAAAAATCTTTGCCATTGCTAGCAAGACGGCGAACTGAAAGTTTGTATCGCGGAAGACCGGAGAAGATGCGGTATCCCCTGCCTGTTCAGTGTGTACTGTGTGCCTTGTAGTACTACCACAAGAAAGTACATGTATGTACATGTACATTATGGGTACATTATGGGTACATACATCTGACTTCCTGTCTCATCCATCCATCCAGCAGTTCATCTCTGGTGAATAATAAAAAATACCCCGAAGCTAAAGCAGCTTGAGAAAAGGTCACTGACAGTGTCAACGGAATGAACCACTCATTCTCACGGGGTAATCGTGAACTGAGTGTTAAGCAAAGTACTTGACACAAGCTTAAGCGGATGTGAGAATGTGATGTTGTGTAATACGCTTAGCCACATAAAAAGCAGTGTATGAGCGTCTTTCACATTGCAATGGCTATGTATGGAATGAAATGCGTGGTGCTGGTGGGATTTTTGTCTTTGTATGGTGTATGGTATATGGTTGCTATCGCGAGTGTCTGGGCAGTTGAAAAGGTAGAGAAAGTATTTAACTTATGCTAGGAGTTAAGTAGTCGGGAAGCCCACCATTTAGCTATAACAGAGTGGCTCGAAGCGTAGCAGTCCATGTATGATGTATGCAATGCCCCTTACTATTGGAAGTCTAAGCCGCGGAGAATAAACATTTATTCTTGCTTTCTCCAGTGGGTAGTCTCAAACGGCTCAACAAAATTTGAATTGCCGCTCCAGATATCGCCAAATAAAGCTGGCAAAGCGTGGAAATCGAGGGCTTAGACGCTGTGCGCGTAGCCAAACCTTGGACATATAGTAGGGTAATAGACAGTAACATCTGTAAAAGCGTTGCCATTCTGCTCTCTGTTCGTAGCTTCTTTGAAAGCAAGACGGAAAACAGTGCGGATAAGTGCCACACAAGCCGCCTGAAACAGTAACTTTCCAAGCCGTACACAGCAGCGGGTGGAGTATATTCATACCCGAACGAGTAGGAGATGGACGTTTCGATCACTATCGTTCCTTGGCTTGGCGGCAGGAGTAGCACGGAGCTGGATGCGGATATTCGACTCAGGATGGCAGAAAGATGATTCTCATACCAAGATTAACACTACAAGTTCATCTATCATATGTATTCCGTTGGTATGCGCAGGGATAACACGCAATATACCTCACAAATAGGTCGATCAAACCGAACTCGATTAACTTGGATGACGCAGGAGATATTGTTTGAAATTAAAGCGTAAATGGGATTCGAAATTTTGTATACCGCAAATTTATATCTTCAATCGAGCATGTCCTGTAAAATTTTCCCGTGTTTGAAAATATCGTACGTCAAATGGGAGTCTAAGCTTAAATAGCTAGCAGCGTTATGCGTTATATGAGAGGTATAACCCCCCTTCGACAACTAGGTTTAGCTTAGGTAGGGCCGAAAGAGCGCATTTCAATATTTCTCAACTCTCTCCAAGTCGATCAATCAAGATACCATCGTCTTCTGATTACACACAAGGGCAAAGCAAGACTGCGGGACATAGAAGGCTAAACCCGGGAATATTGCATTTGGGACCAAGATATCCCTTTGTTTCAAGGTTATGGAACGAATAATCCCTGGTCTCGAGAGAGGGAGCGACGGCTAGAGAGATTCCTGAAAACGGAACATCATTGCACCACCGGAGCTTTGAGACGAAATTTTGGATTGGCGGAACTAATAGTCCGGTTGTGCATGCCGACAAACACGGACAGAGCTATTTGCAAGTGAGCCTATCGGGTCGAGCTTCGTGCTTCGGAGACACCGAATTCTGCGAGTAGAACTGCAACGCAAACTCCGGGGAGGATGGCCAAACGAATGAAGGATCACTGAGCTGACAATCCGTTGGGAAGACATTGCCAGCTGTTGGTTGTTACCTAAAGAAAACTCCCGTGTACCTGTGAAATGCTCAAATTGTGAGCGACGGCATCTTTTCAGACACTCGACACAAAGCTTAATACTCAAAGAGAAAGAGAAAAACAACCAAAAAAGGCCGGCGTTTTCACCCACCAAAAAAAAATATGACGTTCGTGTATCCCAATCCGAAACGAACGGAATGATCAAAAGAACATCCAACTTCTTGGCATATGTTGGTAAGGCACGGGGGATGCGGCAAAGCAGACAAAAGAGAGGAGAGGGGAATTATGTCCTCCCGCACACGGAGCACAGAAGCATAACATACTTGGGGCCGGGTTGATATATCCAATCAAGGGTTGCGGCGAGCCTAACACAACGATCCACCGCCTTGCATACCCGGTGAAAATATCTGCAGCAGAATTTTAGCGGCGCTTGCAAAAAGTAACTAAATAATAAGTAAATAGACAATGTGACGACGGGTGAGACTTCAAGTGGGATTTCTCCTGTCGAGAGACCACTGAGACTAGACCTGTAATGTAAGGCTTGGTGTAGTAGTTAGCTACCTAAACTACACCTGCGATGGTTCGAATTAGAATAGATTGTTGATATCTTCGTGTGCTGGCAGGGGATGAGGATTGCTGTGGTCTTTAAGAGGTCGCCGACGTGTATGCAGACAATCGTGAATCAAAATGTGTATTCATTGCCCGATGAAAAGGAAACGGAAAGAAAATAGCGACGCTGAGTGGGAATATTGAGAACGCTGGTTGTGCTTTTTGAGTTGGGATCGCTTTGACAACGCCATTTTGAATGTAAGTCAAGGGGGGGAGGGGAGACAGAGAGAACGAGAGTGAAGCAGAACAAAGTACGGAGTACTATAACAAAGAACCAACGCAAACTCCTGGCTCAGAATTAAGACGGGCGCGAAATGATAAGGGTCAATATCGTCTAACCAACTGAGTGTTAACAAGAACAAAAATGGAAAGAAGAAAAAAGTGCGAAAGCAAAAAAAGTAAGCCAAGATTTAGTTCTAATTGTTCTTGATCATGGCTGTTTCTCAATGGATGGGCTGTAAGGGTTTTCCGGTGTGCAAGTTGATTGATCACCTCTTCTGTTCCTGGGACTGACACACTGGCAGCAGCAAAGACGAAAAAGAGGAGTAGAAATAGATATAATGACATTCCCGGAAGTGGAGCCGTGCGCCTATGCGTGGTTGGACGGGGGAAGATAAACCTGGAGTAGCAGAGACGGGGAAACGGAAAAGAAGGAAGATAGTTGGAAGAAATAGAGAGTATACAGGTGCAGCTATGCTCTTCTTCACATTTAATCTCACACTTAAGCATGCACCTTAGATTGGAGAGGAGGCAGATATGCTTGTAGTGGTTTTTCATAGCCGTCACACGTTGTCAGAAAGTCTCGGTATTCTAATCCGTAGCCGGAGTTCTAAATTTGTTTTTTTCCTAGGCTTTTCGCACCTATGTTACAGTTAATCGTGTTTTAAAAAAGTTGAGTGGTTTAGTTACTCACTACAGCACACATATTACTAATACACTCTCACCTGGTGTGTTAGGGTTATATTAGGTTATGGGTAAGGGCCTGAGAAATATAATAAAATCGCCCCTAATAAGAGTATAGGTGTTGTGTGGAGATATGTGTGGATTATGACTAGTGGATGTAGTTTTTAATGAGGCGTGCTGTGATTTGAATGTTTAAACCATGCTGTTTTTTTTTCTGGCCGAGATTTTAAACCACGATCAACTGTACGCCCGGAATTATGTATCTCACAGATGACTCGAATAAATGGGGGACGTCTTACGGAGTAATTAGCTCGCCGTTGTTGAGACCAAAAAAAAGCAGGGGGAACATAGGACATCCGGAGTGAACAGCCGAACGAATTAAACCGTCTTCTATCTACCTACGGAGTGCTCCGTATAGGTACAGTCAGTCGCAGGCGCAGTAGTAGTAGCAGCAGCATGTTTAAAAATTCAGGATATAGCCACTCTGCTTTTTATACTAGGCTTTTTTGTGCGTAATGTCCTCAAGTCAACGTGCTGTGCGCATGGAGTCAACCACCCAGTAATAAAAATATTGTTAAAATAAACTTGTAATTTTCATTGAACATATGGCCATAGCTCATGTCGCTTGAACTCTCCAGAAACAATGTTCGTGCAAGGGTTTTAACTCTCGGACACCTACTCCGTACGGATTAGGTACCTAGGTAGTTTGCAATACGATTCAGGCACTTTATGTAATGGACGTGCATGTTGCATTAGACACATGTACTATACCTATGTACTCACTGTTCATTCCGACCTCCTCCTCCTTCATCCATCTTCCCCCCTTTTTGAATTGGTAATGTTCTACTGCCCAAAGGAGAAAACCCTTCGAATACATGAGCTAGTACATATGACCGATATGTGCCTGTACTTATGACATTCTTGACGATAACGCGCCATTTCTGTATGTATGTATCTTGTCGTTTCCTATAGGCCAATTTTCCCTATAGGCCAATTTTCCCATGCAGCGATATAAGAGAAAAAAGAACGGCAGACGGGGAGATGGGGAGAGATCATTGTTTGAAAGGGTGCGGTCTCGGTCTCATTGCACCCGAATAGCTGCCATCCAATATGCGCAATCGCGTCCAACACTCACATCGATATACCTGGCCAACCAATGTCAACATCTCCAAACACAATTAATGACTGATGTAGGCATTTCGCGCGTTTTAACATCCGCCCTCCTGGTCGATTTCGATATTTGGCCCGGGGAACGGCGTGGAAGGGGGTGACGGCGGGGTGATATCTCCAGCCCAAGTATCTTGCTTCTGTATAATATGAGCGACCTGAGTCATGCATGGAGCTACCCATGGATAGGACATTTGCAGAGATCTTAGAATTGGGGAAACCTGCCCGCCATTTGGTTTGCTGTATGCAAGCTGGTCGATTGTTTTCCATTGCTTTGATTTGATAAACCACCCGAATTTGAGACTGAAAATAAATGACTCAGAAAAAAGGATGGGAAGAGTGAAGAGAGAAAGAGGGGAGGGGAATCAACATTAAAAAGGGAAGCAGGGAATAAAAGGGGCAAAATAAAGTAGGTACGGAAATAAAGATTAGACAAGAAAAGAAGGTAATTAGGAACCCAAAGATCCTCTTCTCATTCGTAACATCTCGTCCAATGAGCCGTTTCCCGAATGATCCCACTCCCAAGCACAAAAAGGAATTTTGAGAGGGAAAAAAAAGAAAAAAAGAAATTAAAGCACTGCAAAAAGAGAACACAGGAAACCGGGGTATAGCACTGCGTGAAAACTGCCTGGGCTCGCCCCACCTTGTTGCTAACTGCTACAATAAGAAGGTGTGAACGCCCAGCCTAAACTCCTGAAACCTGCGATCCCGTTTACTCGTCATAACGTTGTTGCAAATTCATAAATAACTTCCTGAAAAATAAAGACATAGAACGGAGATATACAACAGCACAAGTATGAATGCCTATTGTCGGGAAAAGAAGGTGGATAAGGTAGGTATCAGGCGGTCGTAAAAGTCACTTTCGGGGTGCATCTTAGATGTTTTTAAAATGCTCCTTCGCATATTGCTCACAGGCCTGTTTCATTCAAATGTCAGAACAACACAAAGGGTATGAAGCCGGATCAGGGAAGGTTCACCTTCGCTGGCTTCCCAATTTTCTGCCCAATGACCTTCCATTTATTTGATTCGTATTCTTTGATGGCGTCGCGTAGTGTTACGGACTGATAATATGTTAAATTTATTTTTGGAAATGGCGGCATATCTCAGCCGATATTATAACATACCTCCTCTTCGGTAAATTCAGCATAATGCATGTCCTGTGTTCTTGTTAGATTGACAAGGGTAGATCACACTGTTTGCATAGGGGCAAGCAGAAAACCAACCTTGTACCAATGTTTCTTCACACTTCCTTCAGTTCGCATCGGGAAGGTCTGGTGTATCAAATACATTAGCTTTTTATATTTTATAAATGTAACGAAGATATAGAAAATAATGACTCTTCTAATCCGGCACGAAAAATAGGTTAGACAAACCTTGGCAATTTCGCTCCAAGTGCTCCCAGCATCGCGCATAGTCTTGAGCCGTTGCTCCTCCTCCGCCGTCCATGGAGTGTTTGTTCGTCCCTTCTTCTTGACCGTGGTTTCGGGCGCAGCTGGCGCGCCAGTTGTACTAGCAGCAGTAGTATTTCCCTCGCCTTCAAGAGCACCTGTTAGCGGGGGAGGTGCCATGGTCGCCAAAGAAGCAGTCTGGAGTGACGCACGTCGCTTCCGGGGATTTGGAGCTGCAGGAGCTGGCGCTGGCGCGGGTGCGGAAATTGGCACCATAGAGGCGCTTTCAAAGGGGCCAGGCCCTGGAAAGGGAGGAGGTTGCTGTTGCTGGTTTAAAGGATGCGTGGGTGTGTTGGCGGCAACAGCTGTCTTGATGCGTTTGGAAGTTGGAGGTGATCTATGCGATAGAGGAGAATATGGGTTAGTGAACGGTCCATTATTGAATAAACCAGTTCGTCGGCCAGCAGGCTTAGCATATAGGATGATGCAGAGCAAAACAATCAAACATCCCAACCTGACGCTGAGGATATCATAGGAGTTGGGATAGTATGCATGCTAGAAGAGAGGACGCGGAGGGAAAGAAGAAAGCAGATCGCCTGGAAAGTAGACCGGGTTTGTTTTGAAAACAACGACAACAGCAGCAAAAAAAAATATAAAAAAACTCACGACATATTAGGAAGAGGAGGCCTCGACGCAAAAACCGGCCAATTCATCTGTAGAGATACGTAGATAAATTAGTTAGATTTGGTTTGTTACAGTTTGGCCAGGTTGTTAATGAACCTCCAAAAACCGTTCGAAAACGTTACACACTAGGATCGGAAGCGAGGAATACCGCAAGCCTGATCTCGACGATCAAGCCGGGCCAGGAACATGGAGAGAAGGGTGGGGGAGCTTGAGAGATGATGGTACAAACACTGAAGAAAGAAAGGAAGACAGGTGGGAAAAGCGATTGGTAGGCGGGCCGGAGAGGGGTGGGGAGGGAGGAGGAGGGACAGAGGAAGTATCGCTGCGGTAGGGCGATTTTTTGAGATGACAGGGGCCAAGCAGTTGTCACTAGATGTATTAAGAGATTTTAGGCGTAGCTGATAGGAGGACAAGGGATGGGAAGAAATGGCAGAAGCCAGCAAAGGTATCAATCAATAATGAGTCCTAAAAGAGACGAGACGGGTATGAAATGGGTAGTGGGGATAATAGCAGGTATGTATGTACCTCGTTAATGGCAGGTAACTGCAGGTAGAGGGGACAATTCATCAAAGTAAAACAGACAGATAACAATCCGAATAATAAGAACAAGCGTATGGATTACGGGGGACGCGAGGATTTGCAAGGAGGAGAACAAGAGGAGACACCTGTAGTAGTATGTACGCTGCTTAGATGGTGTTGTGACGACCCAGCAAGTAGAGTCGGCGAAGTATTTAGTTGATGCAATAATGTCAATATGTGATAGAAACAACCTGGGCACTGGGCACACTGGACACTGGGGCAGATGCGGGGAACTTCCAAACTTCCACAACAATGACAGCAAGGGAGGCACGGGCAGTATAAGTTACCCTATTATACGACTAATTGCGGGAAGGGAATGGGGATGACGCTTTTACGCGGGCGAAACATTAAAAAAACAAAACATATTCGATTCTTCGCCTTGTCGTTTTCCACTACTACGCTTCCGTACCGTACCATACTAGTACAAGTAACTTCTTCAATCTACAACCACCGGCTGGCAATCTACTTCTCGTCCTCAAGCACATATTTTTGGGACAGCAATGTGCTGACGATGAAGATAATTTGGAATGTTCTATTATTTTTGATATCTGGTCCTGCTAGCCAGCCGTGTCACGCAGGGGGCGGAAGATGTCCAAGGTAAACAAATTCTTGGAACTTCGATCCTCCCCGCGCCATCATGCATTTGCGCAGTTATGAGACCTAGAGTCTTGTGCATGCGACTTAGAACCACCATGTATCAAACCTGTATTCAGAGAGGGGAACAAGGATAATTTCTTTTTTTCCTTCTGCCCTTCTGTTTCGAGGAGGGGCTCTCGAATTTGTCGTGAGAACTGAAAGATGCGTGAATCAATGACCGTGATGAACAAAGATTTCTGACTGATTACTTTCCTCCAGTGCGAAGAAACGGAAACACCAAGAAAACTTGAGACGGAGTTTTATTCAGCAATAGTTAGTTGTACAGGAGGAATTTTGCTTCTTGTTCGACGAAACAACCACTGACGCAACCAGTCGATTTCAACCTTGGAAGGTTGCGACCAAAGTCATGATCAGCCGCTCAACCCGAGGGCACTAATGAGTTAACGAGAGCCATTTTGAATTTTTTAACCTGCTTGGTCGGCATTGGAAGCTGGACATTGCCCAGCAGTGCTGATGGGTATTTGTCCAACCTGGTTCTCAAAATTCGGACAAACATTGGAGGTATGACCAAAGTACCCGTTTTCAAATTTGAGGGATTGGTTGCAGGAAGATGGCATAAAATATAGACTAAAAGCCATCCCCAATCTCGTTTGGGGGACCTACTTAATTTGTCATGGAGCAGATTTCGCAGAGGGAAAGCAGAATGTTGCTCAAGTTTAATAATGAGAAGCTTGACTTGGCAAGTATTTAATGCGAGTTCAGGTGGACACCTAGGACTTCTTAAGGTTAGGGGAGAGGAAATTTGAAATACCAAAGTTTCACTAAGAGCCAACTTTTTGAATCGTCCTTGTGGCGTGTTGAAATATATACGTAACTAAATGATTTAGTTACAGGTGAGCTATAAAAATACTCCTTGCTTCGTTTCCTGCTAGGTAGTTACGTATTACGGAGCTTCGGGATCAAAAGTAAAGTTTGATTGCTCTCCAAAAAAATAAGCATACAATTACCCGGTATGAAACTCCATGTTTTTATGGGGTAAGTTACTCATCTCTCTGGCTCGGGTACTTCAGAAATAATTAATTGAATAGTTGACGTTCTTTTGCTGCTGCTAGGCACATTGGCTTTGCCAGACAGACGGCCACCCGCACCATTAGTGACCTGCTGAGCAGATCCCGCAGCGTCTCCGCCAATTTTGAGTGTACATGTACTGTACATCAGGGCACATGGGAAACATAGCGGAGCGCATTAAAAATATAAAAGAAAGAAAGAAAGGGGAGATTAGTAAGGCGACAAAACCCTTTGAAAACCTACAGTTACTTGTACTATACTTGTGTCCTTAACTGGTGATATCGCGAAGAGGTACAGGAACGCAAGGTACATGGTACGACGACAAGGTATCCCCCCCCAATAGACCATAGCTTAATCTGACCTGACAGATGAGATGCATGCTCCGCCGGATCTTCTTATCTGGGTGGAGAACTTCTGGAACCTTTCCCGCAACGGGTATGTATTCTTCGCTCGATATAGAGTTAGATCACTATCAGCCTGACTCAGCGATACCCCCGACATCTTTATATTTCACGAAAGGCGCAGCGCTGTAGGTCAAGGAAAAACAGACGCGTATCAAACTCGGCTGTAACTTCGGAGGACACGCAAAACCAAGCATATCAAGTTTTGAATGGTGTCGTCGTGTGTTACACTTATATACAGAGATACGTTAATTGCTACACTTTATATTATCGTCAACGATGTGAAGTAGGATTACCGTCGTGGAAATCTTCCTAACCACCTACTATTATCCTGTTCCGTTCCGCCATATCCATCTTTCCGTTAGCATCGAGACGAAAGCCCTCCAGAAAGAAAAAAGAGTGAACGAAAGAGGATAAAACCGTCCGTGAAGGGACCAGAACAAAATCAGCCGCCGCCTCATTTCGAAAATTGAAGAATCAGAAAAAAGAAAGCCTTTTAAATTCCTCCAGTATGGCTAACCCTAACCCTTTTGCGCTTAGCTGAGGCAAGACAGGGTCCTTTTGATAGGCACCTGGAGCTTCGGAACTCCCTTGCACGTCGTCTTGTTGAGACTTTGCTTGTCAGACCCTGGAAGAAGGGAAAGAAACGCACATCAACGAACCCTACTCTTGTAGATGGGGAAACTATTCAACAAGCACCATATTTCGTGCTACGCATGGGGTCTATTTATTGGTCAGATAAACGTCCATTGGGTGAAGTTAAAATATTTCATATGGTATTTTTTTCTTCCTTGCTCTCTTCGACCCAGCAAATTAAAAATAAATTGAAATAGGCAGTGTAACACAAGACAAAAAGTTTTGTTATCTGAATATTTTAATATTATGGGGATTTCCCCCACCAATGCTCTCTTACGCTGTCATTGTACAGAACAGTGTACAGTTGGTTTAATTGTGCGGTTGCGCAGCTTGTCGTTTCTGTACACATGAACTGCTGGAGAAACCTTTTTCACTCTTTCTGGCCAGCTGGAGGCTGGGCGGGAAATAGAGCCCAGAATTTTGCAGATGATAGAAACATATATCTCCTTCGGTACTTGTGTGAATTTCCGACTTGCTCGAAAAGAAAAAAAGTATCATGCAACGTTGAAGACAATTGCAATTTTTAGAAATCGATCTGAAACGGCAAATAGTAGAGTGAGTGAGCGTTTATGGATGTATAGTATGCTCCCGCACAAGATATTTCCATGTCATTCTCCCGAATTTTTCGAGAAACAGTCCCACAGGGATATTTGCAGACATGGTAACATATATACATGATTTTGCTTTTTCTATCCTAGGCTAGTATGTCTGACGTGTTCGTCAGTTCGTACGCATATTAAGAGCACTGAGAATAATTTTAGCCATGGGCTTTGTGGCTATAAAACCGATATGACAAGTTTGTATGTATGTAGATGTATGTACAGTACATTAGTGTAGAGTACATGCTCTAGTTACGCTGTACATACACGCACAGGCTTCTTGATTCATTTCCTGTGATATTCTATGCGGAAAGCCTCTTTCTAGTCAGAGCATCTCGGCTTTGATTAGTCGGTTCTTTTTTTCTTTCTGGCTTTTTTTGTTCCTGTTCAAATCCCCTCCACCGCGTCTTGACTCGTCGCGGTTGGCTGTTTTCATTTGTCAAAGCAGGCGGAGATATCAGCGAGGTAGGTATTGAGTGTTGTGGTAGAACTTTAAAGAAAGAAGGGGAAGTTCAGCTGGCCTCCGCTGCTGTCGTTGATGTGTTAGAACTGGAGCTGCTGATCCCAGAATAGGGGTTTGACTAAACAGATTGCACCGTTGACTCGATAGTGAGCGGAGAGGACATCACCTAATTGAGGGTAAAGAAACTTGTGAGCCGAAATGCATGGAATATGTATTAATATGCAGGACAAGATACTTGTTACTTGTAGGCTGTAGTTCCGTGGGCTGGGATATAAGCATATATGATGGCTATTTTGGGCTGTCAGAAGTTAGGGAAGCTTTAAAATCGTAAATTCCTTTGAACCCGCGACGCGCTAAGCTTGGTTAGCAAGATACCTGGGTAAGCTTATTCTAGCAACCGAAAAAGAAAAAAAGAGGCTGAAACAGAGGAGGAAACATCGCAAAACTTGCAACAACCGCAAGTGCGCAATTGACGGCATATTTCTTCCAGGGCGTCACCTACAGAGATCAACTCCTTGTTTCTACACGAATTATCTGTGCTTCCATGACTATTTGGTGTCATCCTTCGCAGGCCTTACTAAGAGCCGAGAATCATCCAATGCGCATACTACAAATGTCGAGGTTTCAAGGTTCTTCTTCCCTTTCCTGTTTAGGTAAAAATAAAATAACTAGCAAGGCCTAGAACTTGAGTGCTCATAATGCGACCCCGCCCATTGAACGACTCGAATAATGTCCCTAATCCATATCTCACAATCGTTAATGTCAATAATGACCCAAGTTCGATTTGAAGAACTCGCCTCTAGTCTTTACCCGGTGCCTAAATGGCATGGGAAACTGCTAACCAAATTTGTTCCAGGGGTCAAAAAACAAGAATGGGAGGCAGCCCCACATTATCATAGAATAGCCGCGAAATCAGCAAGTATGCTTTCTTAGACTCGATTGTGAAGCAACGGGTTGGTGATTCATGTTTGATAGTGGAAACCCCTGGTTTCAATCAGCTTCTACGAGTGGCCTGCATTTTACATCTGTAGCTTGGAACCTTCCTGCATTGCTAATAGCTGACCTTGGTCGCCGGAGATGGAAAGAAAGGAAAGCGAAATGCAAATCGAACGGCGAAACAATGACTAATACGTCCACTATCGTCAATCAATCGAATGATCACGAATATATGTTTTCGCGAATCTCCAACAGAACATTTCTGAGACTGGGGCATGCGGATGTTATTTGCAATTATCTTGACACTACCCCTCACGCTACTCCAGAATTTCTAGAGAACGACAGCCAAGGCGTACCCTGAGCTATTACGCTGTAGCGCTGCATTAGGTGGTTATTCGGCACGCTTAAATACTTTGGACGGGAAATATTTAACAGGTTAATAATAGTATGCTCTGTCTGCATGAGCAGTTGGGGAGGTTGCATATCATCCTAATTCCTCGGGCGGGAAACTATGTTGTTTTTGAATTCCAAATCGAGTTTCAGAACTCTTTTTGGTTTCCTGGATGTTTGATCATTGGGGCTCATCGTGTCCCGATGGGGGTTCGTCATCCCTATTATCGACCTGCATAGCACCTTGGATGCGTCTTCTAAATATATTTTTGTCATCAGAACGAAATGTCAATGCATATTCGGGGTGGAAAGGGCATGGTGAAACCCATTCGAGCAGAAACGATCTTGGTAACAGACGCAGTTGAAACGGCCGTTTGACGTTGCCCGGACCAATCACAACCCGCCAAGTCTACTGCCAAGGCGACCCTAGCACTTTTCAGTGAACTGGAACGTCTCGAAGGAGCTGCATCTTGCCCCTGAGGATGTATCTGAATAGAGATAGACAGCGCAGGAATTACGATGTACCCTTGCTGTGGCGTTTATGTGGTTTGTGAAAACCCTCTTTCTTCAACTTTGCGCATTCGGGTTGCCCGCTGATTCCCCCGCGTTTTCTGACCTCACATTTAATGGGGGAGTACAGAGTACTCCGTACGCCATTTCAACCCACCGATTCCGCGATAACTTTCATATGGCTCTACAGCCGAACTAAGTAGTTGCTTTCTAGGGAGGCTCTAGCGTACTGCTGAATTTTGAGCTTGGAACGACTTTACTTCCGATCTACTGCAAAGCCCCATTTTTCTTGTCACCGTCATGGCCGTTTTGTTCCCCTTGTTCTTGCCTCTTTCAGCCTTAATTGAGTGATCATGCGTTGAATTTGTTGCATCAACAAACTTCTTTTTCCTTTTTAGGTGTTTTTTGAAACAGACTATTACTGTTCAGCGATGCTCCAAAGCCCTCCTATGCCACTTTTGGGAGTTGGCTAGTTCTATTCTGAGAGCTGACACTTCCTGAGTTTTGCCATTTGTGAGCTACCCCGGGTTCAAAACCAGCAAAACTCGTTTGGTGCGGCTGATCTGTTCTGAGATGGGCTTACGTCTCTGTTTGGAAATATTCGCTAGCTCTTTTGAGGAATGATTTCATGCACTTCCGTCACTTTCTGGGAAAGATCGTAACCGTGCCTGTCACATATCGTCAGTCTGCAGGGACGATTACGCCCCCTCTCTGCCATCAAGCATATTTTCAGAAACATATCAGGCACCAACAGCCATCGCCACTCAAATAATTATGCACTATACTTGCTAGTGCCAGGAACCGTTTCGAGCTCAGGCACAGATTCTTTTAAATAGGATAGATATAAGACTGCCCCATGCTATGTTTTTGGATTTTGTTCTATTAGGAATATTCTGAAGAGTCTGTGTGATTGATAACTATCTTTTATCACCTTAGCTCCAGTTTTCTTTCTTTCTTTTTTTCCATTCCTTCATATCCCACTGGCTGGGCTGGTTACATTCTTTGATATTTATTTGACTTTCGCAGATTTCACAATCGCTTTTTATACCTCCTAATCTCGCATCCTCCGTTGAATTGCTCTTTCTTTTGAAATAGTTCAAAAATTGGTGATCACTGTCATTGCCGTATTGTTTTCCCAAGCCTGATTAATATTGAAAGTACTTCATCAAATTTCCTAAATATAACCGTTATTTTCTGGAAACTGTTCGAGAAACCATGTCTCCAACTATCCGTTCTGCCTCTCTACCGACGGAGGCTCGTGACTATCGATCCACGACACCCCTTCATATGGATCGTATGGAACACCGTATCCAAAAGCATCGAAAAATGTCTTCCACTGGTGGAGGTAGGGCATGGACTGAAGAAGAGGTACGCAAGTTCCAGGGTTTAATGAACCATTTTTTAGCTCATAAGAAACTAATCCCTCCATAGGAAGCGTACCTTATAAGGACCCGCATGCACAAAATGCCTTACAAGCACATTGCTGCCCACTTGCACAAGACTGAACTTGCTTGCCGCCTCCACTATCATCAGATGTCATACGGTAGTAACCGGCGGAGACGCACGGAGTCTGTATCTTCCGTTAATTCGTTCTCGGCACTGTCCACCACACAGGAATGCCCTCTCGAATACAAAGCCTCCGTTCACATGTCCACCCCAGTAACTCCCCCAAGTCCCCAATCAATAATCCATTCCCGAGCATCTTCCGTAGTCGATTCTCCCCAGCAATCTCGCTCTCATGTTCCTATCCTTCCGAAACCAAACACCTCCACACTTCACTCCATGCAGTCGACACCCGCAAACCTAAATAGATCCCTCCGGTTGGATACCTCCTTTTCCCAGAGCCATGACAACCGCTCCAGCTCCTTCGATCATCATGAGCATATCGACACCATCCGGCTCCGTGGTCTTTATGATACCTACCGCGACTCATTCTGGTCACTGATTGCATCTGATTACTCGAAAGGCCCCAGCTTCCCAGCAGTCAAACTCGAAGAGGCATTCTTTAACGCAATATTCAATTCGTATAGAGGCCGTGCCGCATCCCCTCCTACTCCCGGGCCCAGTCCCCAAGACGCAACCCGTGGGCTACAGAAGGTAACATACAGCGCTCCTGTGCTGTCTTCTGAGGGTGGATTTCACGCCATAAATGGACCAGTCTCATCGGTCATTGCAGAACTGAACAGTCCCATTCGTGGCCCTAGCCCTGTCGAGAAATGCGCTGTGGCTTCGTTGCTTACGGTTGAAAGAGAAGTTTGGGCCCCGAAGGGAATCGCGACTACGTGAATTACGAACCTGGCACATGCCAAAGGTCAATAGGGGACTTTAAATAACATGTGCGTTCTAGGGATGTTAAAACATCCTTGACGCGAAAGTCTACTGAACGCTTAAATTCATTGCTACATTTCTCTTGATTTTCCTCGATCTCGCTTACTCTTTCTCGGCTTCGGCTTTGTATTATGATGATGATCTTCACGTACCTGGCCCGCAATTCATATGTCATTTTCCTTGTCAGCTACAGGAGTTCGGTGGAACCTTTGCTCATGCCTTTTGCTCTTCCATTTTTTCTCCCCCGTCTGCGCAGGTTTGGTTTTAGTATTTGGTTTGGTGGAGGAGTACGGCAGCGCTTGTTACTTAGCTTGGCTCAACGCTGTAACGTATTCCGTTCACAATGATAAGTTTTGTTTGGAAACAACGGTTGATTTCTTTTTATTCCTTCTCTTTCTGTTATCTTGTGTGGGAAGTGTTGCTTTGTTTGGATTCGAAGGGGTTTATGAAAAACCCTTTTGGGGTTATCAAAGAGGTGTACGATGGAACGAAAAGCGAGGATCAACCTACGCCTTGCATATATACAAACGCTTGGAGGATATATCTTCGGGGGAATGAGAGATACGACACACCTGAAAGCTGGGAATATATGATGATGTGTTTTTCTCTTCTTCCAGCAGGTGCTGCATAGATGTTCTTACTAGAAGGGCGCTCTCTTAACTAAATGAAAGACATCGAAAAGAAAAGAATTATGTTCATGCACTGTACAATCTTTTGGCTCCGTAGCTTTTATCTCCTCTTCTAATATGTCTTAAAAAAGATATGTAGATTGTCTACACCATCGCCACACAACGGGGATATTAAATTTATCCCCATCATCTAACGATTCTCCGCCTCACCGAAATATCTACAGGGTAGAGGAATCGTAACCGTCCCTGCTCTTTGGTGCCGTAGAACAAAAGAGAAACGCGCAAAATACCAGTTCGCAAAGGGGGTTTATCGATTTTAGAACTCGCATTGACAAGAAGACACAGGTTTTCTGCAGAAATTGCTTTGGACCGGATACCAATGGGCAGAAGCAAAGCGTGCTACCAGGCAAGACGTATGGTTATTAGCACCATGAGATAAATTAATTATAATTTGCTCTGCATATTTAAATACTGTTCATGGCTACCATCATCACCATCTCATCACTATTGCCCATGGACTTGGAACACTATAAATGTATGCACGTGTTGATATATAGTTCAAGTCTCATGTATGCAAAATGCACACTTTTAAAAAATATTAATAGATGACTGCGGGATGGTTAATGGACCTTGTGAGAACACTAACCAGTATGCTACTGGGACAAAAGGATTGACATCCGGTAGCTATACTGGATAGTGAGCTTGTCCAACAAGATGGAGAGCAGTAGCACTCCAACAGACCTCTATATTATCTGCTGCATATTATTTTTTTTGATCCAGGGATAAACGAGGAGGAATGGAACGCCGAATTCCAACCACGAAGGCCTAATATTCCTCGTAGTTTCCCATCAAGCACCGGCTATTCTTTACCCACCCTGATACTCTTTCTTTCAAAGAGTACGTATGTTTTAAAGTAACATAACATATTCCAGTCGTTGAGGTTTCCGATGGTGTTTGAAGCTACGTCTCCTTTCGAGGGCCCCCTACCACACGAATACGGAGATAGATGTCAACTGCACCAACTGCTCCATCCACATCGCTATTGGGGGGTACCTGCGTTAGTTTGTAAGTATGCCATTATGCACTTATTATTCCCCGATCACCTCAAGGGCATGTATGGTTTTTAGTTAGATTCCCCCTGCTTTAGCAGTTCCTCCTATGATCTCTTGCTTTCGTTCATTCGGATAAAGGACCATTTACATAAGCGTAAACAATGTTGATGAGTGGTTCATTGTCCAAAAGATTTGAAACAAGTACCAACGATATGCAATCGATATTTTGCCTGCGGAGAAGTTGGTGATAGCTGGAAACAAAAAGTCACGCCGTAGCTGTTTCATCCTAGCAGGTAGGGGTCCAAACTCGACGTAAGAGAAATTCTTTGTCGGTCGTTCTCCGAGTATTTGACAAGTGCAGTAGGTGTTGGATGTTTTAAAGTTTCTCATCTTTGTAGTTGGATGGATGTCGCGATATTGAGGTCGGATCGGTAGAGAGCCGCGGAGATTAAGAAAAAAGTTCGGACCATTTTGCTCACCCTTCCGGTTATCTATGGCGGCCATTGTTATTAAGTTCTTCTGAAGCAATCTCTTTATTATAGTCAAAGTCGCCATACATTTTGTTTGGGATGTGGCCCCCACTTCAAAGGCCAGAAAACCTCGATTGTCTAGTAAGCTGCAGATACTGCAGGCGAACTTCATTGTATTCGAAGGGGATCCTGTTTAGACACTCTTATCATTTCAGTTAGCTCATATTTTCCAACAGCAGAGGTCAATACCAACCATTACCATTAAGCGATTTTAGCCACTTGTTAAGGGGAATTTTTAATTGTCACTCTGTCTAGGCGAGAAAATTAAGCAAGGTTCCAGTTCCTTTCCAGGTTGCTCAGGGTCCTGGGGTGAGCTGATGTTCCCCAGACTTTGTTGAAATTCGTTGGTCACAAGCGGTCGATGACTTAAGGAGAGCAAACGAGTGGCTATCGTGAAAGCAAAATTTATCCTTAACTTACTTGCTTTTTTCCGTGAGGTCGCAGGGGGCCGCCGAAACGGTGTGTGTGGACAAAAGAGGGTGACCCAATG
This sequence comes from [Emmonsia] crescens, assembly GCA_002572855.1. NCBI lineage: Eukaryota > Fungi > Ascomycota > Eurotiomycetes > Onygenales > Ajellomycetaceae > Emergomyces > [Emmonsia] crescens. The sequence goes on along the minus strand of PDND01000015.1, from coordinate 141,761 downwards.
GCCTCCCGTGAACAAAAAAGAACAATGGAACTGTGCCAGGGAGACCGGAGGCAGAATGGGCGTGCTCAAAAAGCACCCGGTTCCGCCGATGATAGTACCTGCAGGAACTCATACTTGAGCCGATTTGGTATGCTCATGTAGATACATGTACTGTACATAACGCTGAGCAACAACAGCGTGGGTGGGGGCCTTTCAGCATCCCAAAGGATACGCATGACAGAGTTAGTTCTCTACACAGGTTCGGCACTGGGAATAACTTTGATTGGATATGCCCCAGAGATCTTAACACCCGGAGGATTGATTTTCCTCGTCGACTCGTTTCTCCCTCCTTTATGCAATGGATCTTCATGGCGTCGACCCAAAAAGTAAGCCATGCAGATAATGCTTCCAAGGTTTGATCGACGGCGCAATGCAGAATGATCCAGCGGTTCGCAAGCAGCCTCTCTTTATGATTCGACTATCTACCTTAATTTTGTCCTTGTGTGGCACAGGCCCCCAAAATTTCTAGAATTTCCCCAGAGTAACCAATATAGGGAAAAATGGCGAAGGCGTGTCATCATGCGGGCCGCAGGTCAGGGCAAAATTCGCAATCAACATGGCAATGCAATAGGGTAGATATGATTTGACCGAAGGATTGAAGGAAGTGCTGTCCAAGTTAATCTCTTGAGACCCTGTCAAGAACAACCGGAGTTATGGCGTTTGATAACTTTGACTGAACACCAACTCGCCGTATCTCGTTGGTTGTTGGTTCGGGGACTGCCATTATTTTAGATTCCGAATAATTGGTATTTGAAGAGACTTGTTGAGGAGGTGCCTGTAGTCTGAACAATAAACCTGGACATAACGAATTCCTTCATGAAAATATAAAAAATAATGCTGCTATTAATAGATTTCCGCTCACGTGTTCTGGCTATTAGCCCAGGAGCCCATCATCGTTGCACTGTAAGCGCCAATCGTAGCCTCCTAGGGTTGCTCTTCTACAATATTTCCTGAACAACCCCCGGTCTATTTTCATAAAGAACTGCCCTCCTGGCTGGTGTGGTGCGTTTATGATACGTAACTTACTACGGAGGACATGATGGTCACGAACTCAAAACGGGAATGACCTGGGCGTTTATTTCCCGTCATCCCCATGCTTGGCCAATCTCTCTCGGCTCTCTTTCCCAATCTAGTAGCATATCACTTCCATCGCCCCCTTGTCCTAAGTCGGCTTTGTGGACTAGTTAGTTAGCAGTTTTGTGACCTTTCCCTGATATGGATGGTGGAGAATCATTAACCTGATTCTGCGCGGTCTTGGTGCTATGTCCCTGGGAGTTAAGATAAAATATCGAGAGGTTTTCCAGGATAAATCGCTGATTATCGGCTCTTAGTATCCTATAGATTCTCGGCCAGACTAACTTGGATTGCAGTAGTATACCCGTCATGTGGGGCGGACTTAAGGTGGCCTGGCCTGTAAATCAATCTGGAGAATAGCGTATCTATCAGTTATCCTATGCCCCAGTCAACAATCGATAATCGCTGTTTGGAATAGCCCCCATCTCCAGCAAGGTCTAGAAGTGACAAAAGACCGGCAATGCGGAGAATGAAGACCTGCAGCTTCTGAGAAATGCCAATGATTGCTGACTGGCGACTTGCGGTTCCTGAGACTAGGGAGTTACCACTCACAAGCGACCTTCAGCCCGAGTGGCCGACCTGTTGCCTGCGCCGCATATCGTTTCGCTTCTTTGCTTTTTATTTCATTGAGCAGCGTCCTTCAGTCGACGCAGCTAGCGTGTCAAAACATACTTGAGGGGAGAAACATATTCCTAATCTCTTTGATGGCCTCCACGTGCTCTCCGTCCTTCCCTCACCCCGACTTCATTGTCACCAACTGATATCATCAACTTTCTCTTGTGTATCAGCCAATGCGGCACTAGGAGATATCTCCCAAACAAATACTCGGTATCTAGACATTCAAGCCGACTTATTGGCCGCTAAAACATCTAGGATGGTTGTGATTGGGCCTAGGGTTCAAGGTGTTCTGGTACCTAAGTAGTTTCTGAGCAAGTAATGGATGTACAGTACATACCTCGATCCCCTTCTCCCCCAAAACCTCCAGTGGGCAACCCCTACACAGTACCCATCCTACCGGAGCCGAAATGGACGTCTGCCACTTCTTTCAATTCTGGATGGGCCCGTCGAGGATCCTTTTGGGGGCTTTTTTCTCCATCTCTGTGTGGCCCCAATCCTTGAAGTGCGGCCGGGGTCAAGAAGGGCTGGCGCTTAGGTGCAGACACCCCAAATCACCACCATGTCGCCGTTCACCATTCTCAGGTGGCACAGTTTATTCCTAGTCGGACCTTCATTGTCCAAAGGGCCGTGTAGGAGTTCATCTTGGATCGCCCCATACACTGTTCAAAGTCTTGCGAGGTACTCCGCTCGGTACTATCGCTGCTACTGACTCGTTGTTTTCGGGCTTTTGGGACGTCTCGTGGGCAACACCCGAAAGCCCTGACCATCTTTCCTTTTGCGGGGGGGGGGGGTATCATGTTATAATGTATACCAGCTTTGACTATAAAAAACTGACCCCCTTCCGTTCCTCTTGGGCAATTTTGTTCACTGCATCTTGAAATTGCTTTCTTCAATACAATTTTATGCTCTTGCCGCCGTGCTTTGCTTGCTCTTACATTTTACTCGCTCCACCCTTGTCTACTTTGAAACAGAACGAAGATCAGCTTATAGTCACCGGCGCTTGCCACTCGCATCATTAATCCAATGGCATCTGAAGGGCATTCCCCATGTGAAGAATACTCCACGGGTGAAGAGCATCCTACTGGAATTGCTCCCGCTTGGAGTGAACTTTCCTACCAAAGTCGAGGCCCTGATATCAACGGGTATCTGGAGCCAGAATGGATTTCTCCTCATTCGGTACACCGTACACCGACACCCATGTTCTATATATGATGCGCCTATTCGCTAATGCCAAAATATCATAGAACTTTCCAACCTCTACGAATCCATATGTTACTACAGCGCATACAAATGCCATGCCGACGCCAATTAGCCTTTCCGGCACACCTTTTCTTGAACCAAGGCAGAGCCCATCAGAAAGCCATCATGATCTCCAATATCGTGATATTGTAGATTCCGCAACACATCATGGCCTCGGGATAAGCGGACCGACTACCACAAATTATGTGCAACCTGGTATCTTCACTTATGACCATCCTCATCGCGAAGCACTAGATAATCATTTTTCACCGGAATCCCAGGTGCAAGGGTTTGGCCTAAGGCCCCTTGACGGCCCCTCACAACCTAACACTCCAGTTACGCGACGTAAACCTGGAAGGGACCACCATGTGCCCATTGCTCCCAATCCCGATGGGCTTCGTAAAATGCATTGTGACAAGAAAAGAAGGCAAGTTGCAGAAGTCTCACTGCGCCGCGGGTCGGCGACGCGAAGGAATTCAGGACAAAAATCAAAGTCATCGCAGATGGAACGCGAAAACGATGCTGTTCAATTAATGAGAACACAGCGGAATTTATCCTGGAGAGAAATTGTGATAAGAATAAATGCTCAGTTTGGAACAAATTATTCAGCGTCTTGTCTTCAGATGCGGATGACACGTATGAAGCATCGCGCTCAGCAATGGCCCGAGGAAGATGTGAGTATGTGTCCCTTATCCACTTCGTTTCCCACGTATGCCAGTCTTATAATCTTTTACAGGTCCGAGCGCTTCAGCAAGCATATGAATTCTGGGAATCGGCAAAGTTTGAGATCATATCACAGAAGGTTCGTACCCACTATGAAGCTAGTTATTCGTGATTTTATGGTCCATTCCTATTTCCACTTACTTTTTTTTTCTCTTTTTCCCTTACTTATTTTCTTTTCCATTTATTGCAGATGCAAGAATTCGGAGCAGGAATGTTTTCAGCGTCTCAATGCGAACTAAAATGTCACGAGCTTAAGGGAAATATTCCTGCTTTAGAAGAATATCCAGAGACTTCCGAAGGCCCTCCTCGTCATCGCCAACGCAGAGCACGATAATATTTTCCAACGAGACAACGCTATATATTAATCTTTCGCTTCCGATTTCCGATTTACGCACCTCTGAGATACCCCTGTGATGTGTTACTCTATTTTCTTTAACAAATGCATTTAGGCGTGATTTTTTTTAATACTTCCTTCCAGCTTCCTCGTACACTGATTTTACTTCCAAGCATCATATTTGTGTTCAAGTAATGGACTTGACAAGGGCAACGGGGCGCAACCCTGCCACATATTTTATTCACCTACGTTAGTTTGTTCAATCCCGCAGAGTTGCACTTTGATTATTTTTCTCATTTGCAATTTCGGCTCCTTTTGCAGTTGCTACCCTTAATCTGAATTGCTTGGAACGCTGGTCCCGTTTTGCTTTTACCTCCTTATTATTTCCCTGAGAAGTTCAATTGCGAATATTTCTCTCTAGAATATCTTCGCGGTATACCTCCGCCGCCCTTAATGCTGTTCAGCAAATGGAGACTATTTCTGTTGAGGATCATAAGACGGCTTTTCATTCTTATCTCAATATTTCCTTAAACCACCACGAACAAGGAGTGGTGTCTACATGCGTTTTTTTTATTAATTTTTAAAATTTTTTCTTTTAGAAATAGTGCGTTTCTTTGTCTTTCCTTTTGTTCCATGTAATTTTAACCTATTCTAAGGTAAATTTCTAATTTCTAATTCATATTTTTCCCTTCTCCGTCCCTTTCAATTTTCCTTTTTATAGATTTGGGACCTGATTATTAGAAAGATAAAAGCAATGAACAACCCATAGAAATATAGTCCGCTTGTTTCAATTTGGACTTCCCCGCTAATCACAGGTGAAATATAACTGCTGTCCCGCACGCGTTCCCACAAAATTGGCAAATTGAAAGGGGGTTGACCGTCCCAGGTTAGCGTATGGCGTACCTTGAAGATGTTGGGAGGAGCGCTTAAGGCCGGCTGGAAGGGATAATATAAAGTGATCTGTGCTACGATGTGCGGAGTAGTTCATTACTCGTCACTTAAACAAGAATCCGGCACGCGCCTTGGTGAGCCTTATCCCAGCCCGGGGAGACAGAGAGGCCTTGGTGGAGATTCTTTAAACCCTTAAACCAGGTATCCTTGCGAAGTTGCAAATATCTTTAGTCGACAAGCGCGAGCGCAAATCCTACCCAGCCATCATGCCGAGAATGGACACGCGAGCATGATTAAAAGGCTGATGAGCTGTGCACAATGGCGGGCGAGAATTCCTACCTAGGTGTCTAGTCCAGAAACGCCTCCATTCCCGCAGCCAAGGCTAAGCTAATAACGGATTGTAAAGTCGTTCACTCCTTTTAAGAGTCACAAAAGGCTAATTAACCCTGCTGGACTGCGGGCGGAAGCACGGGCACCTCAGTTAGCGGGGAGAAACCCCCCCGCTAGTTCGTGACAGGAAGTAAACGCTAATTTTCGCCAGCGCTTAATTCGACATGTGTGGTTGGGCTATTGGTTGACGCGACCCCTCTTCGCCGTCGCAATGTGATGTGCTTGTTCATAAGCTGCCAGTAAACTCGATATGTGTGGCGATTTTAATGGCCATGTAAATGGAGCAGTGTTCAAGAGCAGATTGCCTTTGTTTAATTTTTACCGGGTTTCGTCGTGGAAGCGCAATGGGAGGAATCTGTTGCTCAATGCCCGTCGCCGGGTTTTGGTTATACGCAGCGTAGTTGACTGAACTACTACTTAGACTAACTGCTCGTCTGGTGAGGCATTGCTCCGTAGTAGTTAGTCAAGCAAGGAGACAGAGAGCAAGGAAGAAAGAAAATGAAAGTAACCCTACGCAGCTGCCGCCAATCGCTTTACTTGCCGATCCGTATCACCCCGTGCCTTGCTCATGGTGCATATAATGGATGTTAACTCCGGATTTCTGATTTTTCGGGGGCCGTTTTGTTATCTTGAACAAAGGGGATCGCCTGCATGGACCCCAAATCCCTTAGATGAACGGGGAGGAGAGGGGAGGGGAGGAAGTGGGCTAGGATATGGGTTACTTGTGCGTGTTGCACACTGAGTTTAAAAGGCATTTAACGGGGCTTCCTGGTACCCAAACTTGAAATGAAAATGAATAAGATATGAATGTATCCATGGATGCACTTAACAAGGGTTTAACGACGGCATTATTCAACCCCCAGTTAACACATCTCGCAGCACGAAAGTTTAGACAATCGTGAGAGCGAGTACAGAGTATAGGGCAACGAATAGACATTGCAACTAGGTGGCTATAGTTTTAGAATTTTCTAAAGATAACTAAATAACTAATGAAGAAACTTCTTTGATTTTTCCTTACCTCATTTAATGCTAATATCTAGTGGGGAAAGTAGAGGACTTTCACGGAGTGATTGTGGACGCTGGAAATACATTAAAATTTCTATAGGGCCTCATTATTTCGTTATTCTCATCATGAACCCCGTATCCGACATTTAAAAAAAATTTAATAAATAATTAAAAGAAAACAAAAAGGGCCCCCATTCGCAGATTAAAAAAGGAAAAATCGCCGTGTCACTGTCATGGGACCCCCTCAACCACCACCCCTCCGCCCTGCTCACACTCCTCCTCCTCGTCTTCATCTTCTTCAACAATCGGAAACGTCAATAGGGCCGCTATTCCGCCTAGGCCATCTAGTCTTCGCCCACTTTCATGGTCGGAACTGAGAACCCGGACCTCTCCTCCATCAACATCCCTCACTCGATCTACCAGCGAGACCCATCTGTGTCTCTCTGCGACATTTTGAGCGCGAAACAGTCTGTTGGATATTATTAAAACTCCACCACCACGACCTACCGCGCCTTGTTCCACTGCCGATTCCACCTCTCGAGGACCATATGTGGCTTTGTTTGTTTCCTTGCGTAGTTCAGAGAAGAATTTGTCCATGAGTGAGGTCTCCTTTGCGTATTTGGTGTTCGAGAGGAGCGATTGGACGGACGGGGATTGAAGGACTTCAGCAAGAGAGTGCATGTGGCCGGATGAGGAGTGGACGACTACAATGTTTTGTAGCAGGGTCTTCAAGCCCGGAGCGGATGTATTCGCTGCGGACTGGATGTGTTTTTGGAATCCAGCCGCTGTGAAACCGGGAGATGCTAAAAGGATTGGCTTGGTAGATGCGCTGTTGGTTGAGCTCGCGGACGAAGATTGATTGGATGTCGCATTAATGTCGAGCAAGCGGAGGAGTGTATCGAGTGTGGTTTGGAAGAATTTTGTCAAGGCCTTTATGATAACGTGTCAGTGTACACTTCATTGGAGGGATTCCAAGTACGACTATTCTATTGTTGTTTACCTTGTCATGATCAGTTCCGCCTTGTCTCTTCCGCGGAATGGCTAATTCGACTTTCTGTTTCAAGACCGTCTGAAATTGACCTATAAAGCAGATATGGGCCAGTCCTTCCTGCATTACCACCGCCACGGCTTCTGCCCTTCTATCCCCTCCTTCATCCACCGCTTCCTTCAACATTTCAATCGCGACACTGTCCCATCCTCCAGCTTCGCCTGAAGATTCTACCTGCTTCTCAAGTGTGAAGTTCCGTTGTAGTTCCAGATCGAGTGTATGATGTTGTCCAATCTTGGTGTATGGGTTCTCCGCCACGACTCGGCCGGAGACATGGAGCTGGGAACTCTGGGGGTCGAAATCCAAGCTCTTAACACGGATTTGCAACGTCATATGTACTCGAGAGGAGCTTGTAGTCCCTGTAGTAGCTGTGGTGGTAACGCGGCGGATCGCGCTCGCCTTGAGAAGGTCATTAGGTCGGATAAGGTTATAACAATGCCACTGTACAAAAATTGCTCTATTAGTTATGCGATGGAGCAAATAGAAATTGGATCTAGACGATTTTGGGACAGATATATGTCTTCGTTTAAAAGACAGGCTTGAATTGATTAAAAATTGGCATACCATATCCTCTGGTTCTTCGGGGTAGAGCGTGACGGCGCCTGAGCCATCTCGCTCGATATTCTGTTTGATTAGCCGCATTTCAGACAGTAATGTCTGGCCGGACGGCTATCTGTGTAGATTCAAAAGCCAATCTTACACAGGAGTTTAACAATACCCCTGCGTATTATGAGAGGTCTAAGTCTTTGTATATCAACAGCTAGAGGGGTTTGTTCTCGGAGTTGAAATTTCGAAGAGTCAGCACTGGACGACGGTGGGGCTGGGTGGTCGTCATAGTCAAAGTAAATATGCCAACCCCGCCTTAACGGTGAGCACCCTCAATGACGAAATTTGGATTTCAAGGGACTACACAATATGAATCGAGGTAGCTAATGAGTCAGGATACGAAAATACGAGCAATTCCCCCAAGCGAGGGGAGCCAGAATAAGTATGCATTGTAAGCGTACAATTAGGTTACTATACACAAAGCCCGAGGCAAGCAGCCGATATGATGGTCAACCATGTTCTCCACCTTGTTATCTTCGTATGTATATATAAAGCCCATGGATGCCATTATTCGACGTTTCAAAACCATTGCGTTGAATCCAATTCTGAAATCTGCCTCCTCTTCCTGTGCACGTTGGCCATCCATCAATATGGCTCCCTTGACCTTTCAATCGACCTATAAAATGAACTCGGGATATGAGATCCCAGTTCTAGGGTTTGGTGTAAGTATCCGTGTACCTCATAGCGGGCAGAGGAGAGATACCTGCACCGTTAAACGAGTGCTTTCACAGATTAAGAATAACTATCAATGCACCCTTCCTCTGGCTGGTGCTTGGCTAACTAGCTGTTGTACTCTGCTAGGTCTATCAAACGTTCGTCCCTCATCTCACTCTTTAACAGATCCATGTCATAAACCAACGAAACGTCTACTCAACATATACCTATCTATCAGACCTCCAGAACAAACCGAGAGGGCCGTGTTGAAGGCTCTCCAAGTGGGATATAGACATGTACGCATTTCCTATTGGCTTCTTTCCTAATTTCCCATCAAGTTGTCCTATTTCCGGAGTCTTGTTCAACAGCAGCGGGGATCTTGGCTATCGGCTCAGTTTGCTAATTGCTCTACAGATCGATTCTGCAAAGGCCTATCATAATGAGGTCGAGTGCGGAGAGGCTATCCGTGCCTCTGGCCTCAAGCGATCGGACGTTTTCTTCACCACGAAAGTGCCAAAGGTGGCCATGGGCTACCAGAAAACGAAGGACGCCATAGACTCTAGCCTCAAGGCAGCCAATTTTGATTATATTGATCTGTAAGCGCCTGCGTCTGTATGGAAGTGAAAGCATAACGTGCAGCAACAGCAACTAAAATTTTCTTCCTGCAGTATTCTCCTTCACGCCCCCTATGGCGGACGGGAAGCCCGCGAAGGATCATGGCGTGCTCTTGTGGAAGCCCAAAGGGAAGGCAAAACACGCTCCATTGGGGTTTCTAACTATGGCGTCCACCATCTTGACGAACTGGAAGAATACAGCAAAGATATCGGTGGGAAAATCGACGTCGGTCAATATGAGCTGCACCCCTGGCTTGCTCGTCCGGATATCGTTGAGTGGCTGCAAAAGCGCGATGTCGTTATTGAAGCTTATAGCCCCCTCGTGCAAGCAACTAAGATGGACGACCCCCTGATCAAGAAATTGGCCCAGAAGCACAATAAGTCGCCTGGGAAGATTCTAATTCGATGGAGTTTGCAGAAGGTAAGAACCTTGTTAGCTCTTGTGGGATTGTTGACATATATTAATTGCTGGTTAGGGTTTTGTTCCTCTTCCCAAATCTGTGAATGATAATCGTATTGAGGAGAATTCTGAGGTTTTTGACTTCGAACTCTCCGCTGAGGACATGGAGACTCTTAACACAGGCGAATATCATCATGTTTGCTGGGATCCCACCGTGAGCAGAGACTAAATCCAAAGCTCATCCGGCATGGTGGAAAACGTGCGGTACGAATATGACTGTTGGGTAGTATCTGATCTAGATATAAAGTATATAGATAAATCAAACATCTTGGTGGTGCAAATTGTGTCTTCGATGCGTCCCTACCCTCCGCTAATTTTTGAAACGCTGGCTATCATAAAAATGCAGAAACTGGAAGATATGAGGGGAGAATTGTGATAAAGATAGTTGCCTAGGCATAGCAGAGTTGCACTGCTTCACCTCTTTGTAGGTCTGTTGTTTTGCCTGGCCCCCATTCACCATTCACAACACACACAAGGGAGAAGGTCTATCTATATTCACACAAACAGGGAACAATCCGTTGTGTTCCTCTCCTTTAAATAGCATCGAGACGGAAATTTTTCTTGATACTCCAGAACCTTCTTCTTTTCCCACCATTGTCTCCCCTCTCCACTCCTCGCTGATTTTTCTCCTCTCGGCCATAGCCCCTAGCTGCAACTTGATATCTGAAAGACTCCGTCAAGTCTTGCTTTCAGTCCCTCTTTCTCCCCCTCAGAAGGCTTTAACTTTCCATATCATTTCTGCAGTTGCCATCGTCGTCACATTTCCAGATATCATTCCGTAGGTTACCTCAAAAAAGGGCCACACACAACACTGGCGTGCTGCACAGATCTGGCATATCCACTTTGAAGACAAGTTTGTCGTCATCTTTTGGAGAGTACAATTTTCCCCATCCCTCTCAAAGCATAGACCCCATTTGAACATCTTCAATATGGGCAGAAAACCACGGGCCAGTGAATCACCCCCATTACCCCCTTTCGAGTACATGTCGCGCAACCGTCGAGCCGTCTTTGGTGACCCACCATCCGCATATTTGGCTGCAGTGATAGAAAGAAACGAGAGAGCACGCAAGAAACGAGAGCAGGTCAGGCTGGAGAACGAACGGAACCAAGATGAGGAGGAGCTGCCTAGGAAGCGACTTGCTCCTAATAATAATATTCAAGCCAATGCCTATCTCACTCCAGTAGAGAATGGCTACCTCGTATGGTCGGGCAGTGGAACACCAGCCTCTAGCACATATGCTGTCTCTGGAACTAGTCATTCGCAATTTGCGGATTCGGAATCTAACGGGGAGTCCCGCGAAAGGAGCGATAATACTAGCACAGACCAGACCAACGACGAAGGTGAAGATACCGAAGGATACGGGGATGAAGAGGCTGAACAGAGTCGGGAGGACCTAGAGGACGATGGATCCGAAGGATTCCAAAGCTCGGAGGACAGCGACATTGACGCTGATATGGCCAACGACGAAAACATCAGCATCCAAAGACAGAATCCGCGCTCATCCCAGACAACCGTTACGGAGAAAGACGAAGAAGACGTGGACAACGGGCAAGATTGTAAGTATGATCCCTGAGGTCCAATATTTTCTTAATATTAAGAATGAAAGAACAGGTAAACCAGGCGACAGAAACGACATGGTGAACAAAGACTTTTGTGCTCCTTCCCTCATAGAGGTCGACGGGGACTCCGCCACCACCAACTTGGTATCGTTCGCTTCCAACAACGCCCTCACCACTCGCAATAAACACATACGACGCCATCCTGCCCATCGGCCTAGTTCTCCTATTTCAAACCGTGCATCTTTTCATATGTTTGCTGTTCCTGGTACAATATTTGTTGATCCTATTGATTTCGACAGCGACGACATCCGATCCTTGGCACACAGCTTAGCTACCAATTGCGCAAGCCAGAGTTTTGAAGGTAACGAGGTTATAGAAATCGAGAATATACCGCTTGCTGAAGTAATTCCCCAGAATTCGGGCTCTCGACTGGTAGGCCATCGTTACAACCCTGTCTCGCAGAGCCAAAATGTATTTCACGCTGGTAGCTCTCGAACTGTATCTGAGGTTACCATTATTATTGATCGGAGCTCAAACCAGGATGATCCTTTCCGCGAAGGAAATGATAATGGTGCCATGCATTACTCCGATGAGTTCTCCTATGAGCATAGCTATCAGAGTCTTGATTGGTAGCTTTTCCCCTGGTACTTGGATTTCCCGCCACTTCTAGCAGTTCAACCTTGGCAGAATCAGTAGCCTTGAGCTAACATGTCATTTTGTTTCCACATTTCTTTACATCTCTTTCTGGCCGAATATTGTATTTCTTTATTTGGTTTTCATGAATTGTTATTTTGTAAAGTTGTTTGTTTCTTTTCAACTCTATCTCAGTTTCATCTTACTGCCTCTGGATTGTCCTTGGCAAAATGCTTGCTTTTACTCCAGAGAACGAACAAAAACTTTCTAGGCAACAGAAAGAAAAGGGAAACATCTCTATTTTTCGTTCTGCCACGCTCTGGAAGTCTAATGGAAGTTAGTATCCGAAAGTTATTCGAGGGGCCTCGGGCTTCTTTTTTCAAAGGAACATACTGACATTTCCTCATTGCTTTATACCTCATTTTGTTTCCTGTTTTTTGACTGTCAGTTTCACATTTGAACAAAGAGGGAAATCTGCCCGTTACCTCTTTGGAGTTCGCGATTCTCAGTTTTGTTTTCATTGGGTAATGGATTTTTGAGCGCAATGGTGGAGTGTATCTATGTACATGTACATGTTACAACAGCTCGTTTTCATGTAGTATATTGCGAAAACATTATGGACTGGATATTTTCTGATATCGAACGGGTAGGTAGGTGGTCGAGTGAGATATGAAGTTTCAAAGCGTATGCAACTGGAATTGGGTGAATTGGGCCTATAGCCTTGACAAACGATAAACTCTTCTCTTTTTCATTAGTTTGCACCTTTCTAGATTCTTTTTCGTTTCCGTTGCCTCTAGTTTCAAAAACACATAGGTCTCCCTTCCGGACTTTGCATATATCTGCAGTCTGGCTCCTTGTGCACAAACGGTTCGAATTATATCTATAGATTAGGTAAGTCAAGAGATTTATTCTTCTTCGCCCGGATGGCGCATAAAGCCTGATATAAAGCAGAGGCCTGAACCACGACGAGATGAGAAAGTGTAAGCCGCAAGCTTCAGAGAATAAACTTTTTTTTTGAACGATTTTGGAAATAAATTTCATTTTTGATATCCGACGAGTTCCGAGGGGGGGGGGGAAGGAAAAGGACAAGGAAAAGCAAGGAAGATAGAGTAAATAACTGAGAAGCAATGAATGCTTTGAGGTAAATGGAGGTTCGGAAAGCAGGAGGTGGCGTTGTTTGGAGTTTCAAGGGAGGTCAGGAGAGGAACAGGCGCAAAAGGGAGGAAAGAAAATGCAAAATTAAAAAAGGAGGAGAAAAAAAGAAACAGAAGGGCTTATCAGGCATGCGCGTAGTTTCCATTCAAAAAGAAAAAGAGAAAATTACAACAAAACAGAAAAAGAAACCGCTATGCCCTCTCCCTCTGTCTTTTTCCTCTCTCTTTTATATTGCCATGCATGTCGCGTCACATAAGGCCCCACACGCCCCCAGTCATTATGAACGCCTGAAGAAAAATCGCTGGATTCATGCGGGTGGCCCAGAATTTCGTCACCGTCTTTTCTTTCCTACCCCTTCCCTTGCTTTATTCTCATACCCTTCCTCTTTTTCTCCAAGCACAGCTCCCCCAGATGATCCGGGAATGACGTGATGGAAACCAAATCCAAGGATCCCCCGTCGGCTCTCGTAGGATATCTCTCCCCCTACCACCCCTTCTCTCTCACCCCCACATAAACCCCTTTAAAAAGGCATCTACTCTTCGTCCTCCTCCTCCTCATCGACCGTCGTCTTAGCGATACGGTCCAAATCCCGCTGGCCGCTCTGGGTAATTCTCCGGCCACCCTTCTCTTCATCGAGCTCGAGCACGCCAATCTTCTCCAAGGATTGGATGACTTTCCGGTCGACGGAACCGCTGGCATCGACGTGGTGGGAGGGGCGGGAGCCGCGGTTCTTCAGGCTTCCGTGGACCTTTCGTAGGCGGCCAACACCGACGGTCTTGCGGAGGTAGATGTGTCGGGCAATGGCAGCGGCGCGGACGTAGTACCTATTTTTTTAATGATGGGATTATTAATTAGCCCAAATGCCATAATATGTCAAGGACTTTCAGTCACATGGATTGAGCCAAATAGAAAACCGGAATTGCATACCAATCGATGGATTGAGGGGGGAGCTCGTTGCCTTTCGATGTCTTAACGGTGTCGACCCAACCTGTATCGGAACTCCGTTGTTAGAGATATGGGCTCCCTTGCACTAAGCAACCGCGACCTTTGCATCTCGCATTCTAAAGCAAAACTGTTACGGAAGCTGGGGAGAGACAAAATAGGAACGGACCTGGAATTGGCAATTTGCCTTGTCTCTTCAGGAAGGCGGAGTATGCCTCGATGAACTTTTGCGCCTGTAGATAAGAAGAAAAATCATGTATCAGTCATCTGATGCTATCAAATCTGTGAGATTCCTGAGTCCCCAAGTATGCAAATCGTGCGCTTTTCATTTTCCCGCTGTCCACTGCCCAACGGCCATCCCAAAACACTGTTCGTCCTCTTGAGTGTTGTTTTTGGCGACACATCCAGCCCAATCCTCCATCCTCCTCCAATATCCCAACTTCCATCCCTCAAACCAAAGCATTTGTTTCCCTCATTCCCTTCCATCCATTCCCCGTCCCCAATAGCTTTCCGCCATAGCGCACATCTTCTACCCCGACCCCACTAAAGCAAAAGGGCGAGAGACAAAACGCAAGAAAAAACTTACATCCACATCACGAACGGTAACACCTCCCATGATTGCGATTGTCCTGTTTTTTATGCCTTGGTGGGCAAATGTGATTAAACAAGCGGCTGGAGGAAACGCGAGAGGTGTTGTGGGAAGAAAAAAGTCCGTTGGTCGATTTGTCGATTGTCGTCTCGGGCGGAGTTCTGCTCAGGTCGTGGTCGCCTCGCTTCGAAATTTCGCTTGTTGTATCTCGAACTGTGTGGTTGTGGAGGTTCAAGGTCGCTTAGCCTATTTCAGACTAGTCGTACCCTAACATTTCAAAATAGCCATTTTGTCAGCCGCTAAACTTAATTAAGGTCGGTCTTGGCAACCTTGGACACAGCATCAGATTCTGCTCCATTTTGCGCCTTGCTAGAATTTAATAAATATCAAGGTTTGTTACGGATTACAACTGCCTAGGTAATACATATCTAATAAAAAAGAATATTCATGATCTGTCGTAGCATCCTGAATGGTCTTGTATAGCAGCCATCAAGGATTACTTAAAACGCTGCAACATTATCTCATACCAAGTTCGGAAAATGCCCATGCCATAGCCGCCTAATCCTACTCCGTATTCAAACAAGAAATAAAAAGGTAGTCTCTTAAACCCAATCTCATCGTCCCTTCATCAATGCCAAACCTGATAATACACAAGACTAATCGCCCAGGAGCCCTAGTGGCGATGATCCCTTTACAAGGTCGAAGCTCTCTGAAGGCCAACGCAGTAGCGTACAAATAGGGTATCGATAAAGTGCTCGTGTTTGATTCCCGGATATCGGCATCTTTCAAATTCGTCAATTGCCCCCTGAACAGAGAATCCCTTTTTCTCGATTAGATATGAAGCAACGAAAAACCCGGTCCTGTTGAATCCATAGTGACAATGCACTCCAAGTACTGGCCGCGGAGCTCCATCTGGAAGAGCCTTATGTACAGCCGATAACTCTTCCTCGAGACGACTGACCAGGGAGACGAAGTCTCGGACCTCATCAATGGTCGGAGGTATCTTGGACACCGTTGGAAGTTTGTGATACTGGATCCCACCCTTCTCAAGCTGAACGGGATCGTAAACCGGGCTTTCGTGGCTGATATCAATCACTGCATAAATTTTCCCTTTCCACTTTTGCGCAAATGGTATCGGCGTGTGTATCTCATCAACCTCACGTAAAGTCTTCATCGCGACAAAAGTATCACCTATGACATCTGAAACAGGATTTATTGCCTTCCATTTTTCAAGGTTCTTGACGTCCCATTTCCCCGAAGTAGTTAGATGTTGAAGTTGCCATCCCAAACTAAGACGCGAGTCAATGTGTTTGGGAAAAAAGTCTTGGATCAACCCTGAGAGTGTGCGACAGGTATGACGGTCGTAGAGAAGTGCATGGGAGGCAGGTGCAGGAAATATGTATGCCTTTATACCTCTTTTCCCGCCACTTGTGGCGTTGTTCGACTTCGCTAAACCAGTCGAGCTAACATTATTTGTGATATTCCTCCCGGCGCCTTCTACCAGCGAAGGTCGAGCATTATGGTTTACATTTTCACCTCGAGCTCCAAAATCCTCTCCTTCAAGTTGACTTTCAGGGTAATTTGACCGGATATGTTGGTCATATCCAGTATTAAAATACTCCAGAATCTTGGTAACCTCTTCAGGTTTCGTTATGTTGTCAGATTCTCCGGCTATGAGCAAAAGCGGAACGTGCACTCCGGCCCATACTTTTCCCCCAGGTAAACCCCCTATTGCTTCGCCTGTATTGTCATACGTCGGAAGGGTTCCCCATGCCATCCTCCTCCATACCGGAGTCTTACTCTGTTGGTTAAACCGAAGCTGGAGATTTTTCGTTTCCAGATCAGCGCTTTCCCCAACGAACCTCGAAACGCTAGAGCTATTGGGCCCGCCTCGTCTGTCCCATCGTCTAAAAAGTTCGAAAACCTGGTCCGGTATATAGAGAAGCCTGCGGAAGCTTGCAGTTTTTGTTTCCGGGGGAGGGCCAGCTGGCGGGCATATAGCAATTAATCCAATGACGTGTTCCCGTAGCGACAATATAACAGGAGATTCTGAAGAGGCAATCAAGGTTGAAAGTGAACATCCCAAACTATGCGCAATTAGGACAACCTTTTGGCCTCTTTTCTTGTCGCGGTACTGGTCAATTGCCACAGCAAGCAAAGTTGCAAGTGCTTCGATTGAGTATGCCGCCCAGGACTTTGGCAAAAACGAAGACAGCCCGCACCCTGGAAGATCGATGCCAAAACAGGGACCAACATTAACCAAGCTGGTTAGAAGAGGGTGGAATTGGGTAAGGGAACCCCCAAGTCCATGAATGAATACCAAGAGTGGCAAGGGTGATGGGTCAGTGGGAAGTTTTTCGATATGAGGGTGAGGATAGAGGAAGGTCCTGATGGAAGGGTAAGTTGCAATTGGGGTGGTGTAGGAGATATTTGCGGAGTGTTTTTTAAGCAGCCCGGGGTCAATATCGTCCACACCTAATCAAGAAGGAGCAAGTCAGTAACAAGCCAAACAAAAGAAAATTCCAAAACACAGATTCCTGTCGTGGCTTACCATTGCGTTTAAGGTGGGCACTTCGAGAACTAACTGAACGCCCATACACATCGAGCGCCTTATCCTTTTCCTGCATAGAAAGGTCTGTGTCGTCACTTGAACCGCCATCGGAATTGGATTTTGATGGCTGTTTACCCAACAACACCCGAGATTGTTTCCTCCAATCCCTGGGAGAGCGTAGGGTGCGAAGCAATAGAAGACAACCAGCCATGGTCAAAATAAATGGGATTGCCACGGATTTGCAAAATACACTCGTAGCTTCACTTGGCGTAATGTCACCGCCAGAAGTCTTGCTAGGCGTAGCATTGATATACCTCAGAATGCGCAGAGAGGAGCAGCAGCGCGTGAGGTGATCCAAAGAGAGCTGGATGAAAGCTGAAATGAATGAGAAGAGATGAGAAATAAGAGAAGTTGGCGGAGGAGAGGATGATAAAGGGGATGGGGAAGGCGTAGCGAAATTATTCATCGACATCGTACAGGTAAACGGGCGTTAGGTTCTTTATAGAGAGACCAAAAGGAGCATTTAAAAAAGCCCACGTTCTCCCAAGCCGGGATTCCCGAGGGCCTCAGCCGATAAGGTTGCGGAATGAGGGTCGACTAGGGTCTATTTCCCACTCTAGCACCAACGCAGCAGGAAATCTGGCAGTTGGGCCTCTATGATTATTATGATTGCAAAGTTCCCTCGCGTTTCACCAAGTCAATAGGTGCCAAGCCGTCAAGGTATGGCCGCGAACCAATGACAGGTCACGAAAGGTAGTGGTGCTTCGATGAATAGTCAAAATGGGCTTGTTCGTTTTGCTGGGGTGAATTTTCACACAGGGAGAACATAAGCCTGACAGCTGTCAAGTCGCAAGACCACCATGCGCAATGTTGAGAAGAAGAGATGTTGACAGGTTATGTTTTGAAAACTCAGTTATCCAAACAGATGACAGATGGTAGTCACCTATAGTAAGGTAAGTAACACCCTGGCTCCAAGCGTTCAAAGGCTCGCACCGCCGGCAAGCGATGGAAGCTACAGCCTCCGTAAACCACCCAGTGTATGTTATGACATGGCTATGTACACCTTCCTGGTCGGTAGCTGCGTCTAGAACAGTAAGGGAGGAACTTGGCAGGATGAAATAATGGGCTAACCCGTGGTCCTGATATATACGCTTGGTTGGAGGTATGTATGTAGGGTCAAAGGTGAGCTGGCACTTGGAGCTGCAAAGGGAGTAATAACCTGTTTATTGAAATCAGTTTAGTCCACGACATTATTAGCTATGCTCTGGTATAGACCTATCTAGTCATGCATATGTATTATAGACACGGCGTGGCTTACAGATGGGAGATGGTTGAGAATGGATGAGCCACCAGCTGGGTGACTTGTTGTACTTTGAATAAATAATGTAGCGTCATTCAGCCCAGTATAAAATTATGGATGTGGTTCCACCGTATGGACACCTCTCAACGGGGCCCGGGGGTTCGGCAATTGTCACGTGGAGTTATGGTTGGATCCTGGATGGATACGCGCCGAGATATGTAGATGCTACCCCAATTAGATTTAGCGCATTTGACACTGCCGCAGCCGATGTTACCCCTGAGATCAAAAAAAAGGGGGTTGCATGATACCTAGCTAGGTACGGAGTACGCATCCATAGATAAGTAAGGCGGGAAATTATTAGAGATGTTCATAATTAACTACAATTTGCAGAGAGGTATATATCACCATAGAGTTATCTCAGGGAGTTCTCTGATAGTAACAACCATCCTCATCCATTCAATTTCAACAGAATGCCGCCGCCAGCTTATCCATATGAATGCAGATGCCGATCAATCTCTACAGCCTTCCCCAGCTCCCCTTCCAAAATTGCAAAACGAAAGTCCTCGCATATAGTTTTCGCATATAGTTTCAGAACAAACCCCGATTATTATAACTCCCCATCAAAACATATCCGTCATGGCGCCATGCGAAGCATCACCAACAAGCTTTGCGTACTTCGCCAACGTACCACGTGTGACATGTGGCTTCGGCGGCTTCCAGCTCTTCATCCTCTCCGCGATCTCCTCATCCGAAACTGCCATGCTGAGCTCATTTGTCTCTGCATCGATCGTGATCAAGTCTCCATCTTGCACCACTGCGATGGGACCTCCAACTGCAGCCTCGGGGACGACGTGGCCCACGATAAAGCCATGGCTGGCACCAGAGTACCTACCATCCGTGATCAGAGCGATATTTGTAAGCTTGGCTCCCATCAGGGCAGCACTGGCTTTGAGCTGTTCGGGCATACCGGGCCCTCCCTTAGGCCCCTCATACCTGACGATCAAAACAAGGTTCTTCCCCCGTGGAATTAGGCCCTGGGTGAGTGCTGTATCGAGTTCGTGTTCCTTGTTAAAAACCCGGGCTTTCCCCGTGAACTTGGTGCCCTCTTTCCCGGTAATTTTAGCGACTGCACCACCAGGGGCGAGGTTGCCTTTGAGGATTTGTATATGGCCAGTAGACTTGATAGGATTGGCTAGCGGGTGGATTATGACCTGGTCTTGCGGGAGGGACGGAAATGACTGGATGTTCTCGGCTAATGTTTTGCCAGTTACCGTGGGAATATCGCCGTCCATGAGACCTGCTGCCACCAGCAGCTTCTGCACTGATGGAATTCCCCCAATTTCATAAAGGTCCGCCATATAATACTTCCCACTGGGCGCCAAGTCGGCGATAAACGGGATTTTATTGCTCACCCGCTGGAAGTCATCGAGTGTCAATTCAACCCCGGCAGTTCTGGCCATAGCTATCAGATGAACGACGCCATTGGTGCTTCCACCGAGCGCCATGGTGATGACCAAGGCATTCTCAAAAGAACGTTTGGTGAGTAAATCGCGTGGTCTAATGTTCTTCTCCATGCATGTCCTGATCGTGTCCGCGGCTTTTGCACACTCACGCATCTTCGACGGCACTGTAGCTGGGGTAGAAGAGGAGCCCGGTAGAGTTAGACCCATCGACTCAATCGCAGTCGCCAGGGTGTTTGCCGTGTACATCCCAGCGCACGCGCCAGCGCCAGGACAGGCATTGCGCTCAATATCCTCCATGATCTCGTCTTGGGTTTTAGATCGATCTCCACCGTCGTCGGGCTGGGTTAAGGTGTTATAAGCGTATGCACCCGCGGCTTCGTAGCAAGTTGAGACGTTGATTCGCTTTCGGAGCAACTTGGAGTATCCGACCTGGATCGTCCCACCGTATATCATCAAGGAAGGTCTGTTATGTCTTGCCATACCCATTATACAGCCAGGCATGTTCTTATCACAGCCTGGAATCGCAATACAGGCATCGTGGTATTGGGCACTCGTCACCGTCTCGATACTGTCTGCGATGATCTCACGGGATTGGAGAGAATATCGCATACCTAGAAATCCTCAAAAGTTCAGCTCCGTTTCACGAAAAGCGAAAAGCAAAATATCAAAATAAGGAAATGCAACTATACAAACTGGAGCATGAGCTTACCTTCGCTACCCATAGAAATCGCATCGGAGACACCAATGGTGTTATATTGCCAGCCCAGCATCCCTTGGTCCGTAATCGCCTTCTTGACTGTCTTTCCAAGATCTAATAAATGCATATTGCAAGCATTCCCTTCCCACCATACTGTCGCAATGCCGACCTGCGGGCTATTCTTCATACTCTCGCGATCAGGCACCCCCGCACCATATAACATCGCCTATCCATTGAAGAAAAAGAATAAAGATAATATATCAGTAACCTTCTGGAATAAAAATTAAAAAATACTGCCCGCACCTTGATCGCGCGGGAGAAGAATCTTTATATGCGAGGAGCAGGGGAAAATAAATATCTAAATACCTGGGCTCCAGGAAAATCATGGTCCTTGGTGAGAAATGTAGAATACTTATTCAACACTGGTTTACCATCGCGAGTCGCATCGTCTGGGAGGCAAGGAAATTGGATATATCGTGGCTCTTCAAAGGCGTCAACCTGTTCTGAGGAGGTCGTAATGGTATTCATTGCGGCAACTCAGATATGGCTGCCGAAATACTTGCAGATGGTGCGGGGAGCTTAACTATTTCAGAGGGCCCGAAAATGGCCAAATTCGCCGCAGCAATTGGATTCGCGTGAAATATATTTATATCAACTGTTATCTCCAGCGAAGGGTAGATTTTCTTAGACGAACGGTTGAACTTGATTGAGTCAAAGCAATCGAGGTGATCCGGGTGTTCTATAAAATAAAATAAGCTAATGGCGGGGAATTGGTTTAAGTTAGCCGGGTAGATAAGATGAAAAAGGTTCAGTCGATGATGATGGAACGAACCAAAATATTCAAAATACATATCAAATTCTTTAACCGCCCAGGGCAGCAGCTAGCTATAAAGATGTATATTTACAAAGAAGAAAATCCCAATTTTCACATCTTATTGCCCGCCATCATCATCGTCACTATCTATCGATAATACTTTTCTCCAAGTTATGCCCCTCACTTCCAGGCCGATCCATCGCAGCACCACACCTCATACCTCGCTTTTAACACCGCCAAACTCGGCCAGTTCTCCAGCAGGGAGCCGCTGCATCGGCTGCAGGTAGTCAGCATCAATATCCGCTTTTTCATTGGATCGAAAGGATCATTTCATTATTGCCGGCCCACCTCCACTATGCTAGAGGGGCCCAGTTAGTAATCACAATCAGCGTTGCGGTACATACATGTAGCAAGATAGTAGTTATCCCTCAAGCAATAATACCATTGAAAGCTACTAAGTAGCTATTTCACATTGATATAGATAGCTCAATTGTTTGAAACAGGGCTATGATTGAGGCTGTTTTCCCAGTACAGTCAGTTATATCTCATGTTCCAAGGTTGAGGGTGAGCACCGCAATACATGGCGCGCCTCAGGGCTGGAGTCAGGTCAAACATGCAACTACTTCGAACAAAGCCGCTAGAACACCTGGGAGGCATAAACGGGCGCATCTCGAACCTGAAGTCTCGTACGGATTAGTTGTGCGACGTTCTTATCCGTTACTCGTCCTGCCGCCAATTTCGATGCATCCCACGAGAAAATGGAAAACTATTAACAGGCATTAACTATACGATATATGACAGATCTAAACTTGAAAGGTATCGTTTTCCCGGCGCTGGTAATGTGTTATAGAACCCTAAATGGTAGTTAATTGGCGTACAGACATAACAAGCGCTTGGATGCTACAAGAAATGTTCTACGAACTAAATTAACCTTTGGCATTGTTTCCAGAATAATTGAAGATCACCCCGTTTAACTTCAACTATGTAGCACATTGAGTGCCGGGAAACCCCACAGGCGCCACTTTGTGGAGGTTATAAGTTAGGGGATTTGCCAGTGCTCCCCAAGACCCAGGAAGTCTGAATTCTCCTTGGGAGTATTCGATTTTTTTCGTATTCCTCGCAGCTCCCGGCGTCAACCTCCTGACGACAGTGGCTGAGCCGAGAGTTTTAGCAATTGAACGGACAGAATCTTTCAAAGGCTGAGTAAGATCATCAAAAAAGCGAACTCCAAATTGGACTACGGTTAAGTATCCGGTGATAACAGGACATCGTTTCAAAAGAATTAATGTACCTATCCAAGGGGGTTAGCCCATGAGAGATATGAACATGGATAATTGTCGTCGTTGAGCCGTAGGAAAATGTGGTTTGGTTATGGCCAAGGAGGCTGAATACGGAGGCTTGCAATCACCGGCCATTATCGGCAGTAATACGGAGTAAGCTATGGGCGGACCAAGTATAATTGATACTTTTTTCCAAGATTACCACGAATATGAGTCCTAAGCTTAAATTTGACCTCCTTGGCTGTTTAACACCAAGGAGCCTAACGGGGGGGTCCATTGGACCGAATCCGTCTCAATAACGAAAAAGGAGATGCCGTTCAAGAATCCAAGGATGACTCTCTAGCTTTGTCGCCTTCCTTTGCCACCTGTTCTTTTCTTTTATTTTCTCTCACCAGCGCGCTGCATTTGTCTAAGCTACTTCCTCTCTTGACCCCGAATGCATATGCATACCCCAGGTTGACCGGGGAGGGCACTTTGGGCCGCGCGCATAGATCATAAATACTGGCCAATCGTGACGCCTTGAGCAAGGATCGTCCATATTTTCACCGCGCTGTTGGTTTTAGCCTGGCCTCGGCTTCCTAGGAGCTGTCCTACGAATCAACTGTCCCCGCGCCCCAACCTTGCTATCCGTCACATTTTTTTGGGCTAGTTAAAGCCCATGGCTTCATTATTTTCAAGGATTGTACGGAGTATGTGACTATATTTAATTGTCTGTCCGCCGTCGATTGTTGCTGGGTTTTTTTTGTCGCACTTTTACTCCGTACATCTCGCTGGTTCGCTAACAATTGATTCTTAGCTTTTTCTTCTCCTTTTCCCGCCCATTTTCAATTTGTCGACTGGCCTGCTGCGCATCGAAAATGGGCACCTCTATCGATCAGAAAAATGACGGCTTGTCGCCTCCACCATACGCTGAAAATGCCAAACCCAAAGATACGGAAGCTGCAGGTATGGAAACAGCTCGCGATGTAGCAGAGAGAGGCCAAGCTGCTACTGACCAGTAAATATATCCAGTCAATTTCAAGGACATTGTTGCTTTCTCACTTACACGGATTTTGTATATAGTTACGGACGCTCGCTGGTACAATTCGACCCAGCTGCCGAAGCCAGGCTTCTTTGGAAGATCGATTTGTTTATCGTCCCCACCGTCGCTCTTCTCTACCTTTTCTGCTTTATTGACCGCGCAAATATCGGTACGAACTGCTCTGCACCTTTTTCAATGCCTACCCTAACGTCTTTTTTTTTTTTTCCCACAGCTAATGTCTTGTAGGCAATGCGAAGCTCGCGGGGCTGGAAAACGACCTTAATCTGAAAAATTATGATTACAACACGGTTCTCTCAATTTTTTACGTCTCTTACATCGTTTTCGAAATCCCGTCCAATATGGCCTGCAAATGGATAGGCCCCGGATGGTACATACCAGCTATCTCGCTCGGGTTCGGAATTACATCCGTGGCCACTGCTTTTGTGCACAATATCCATGAAATCTGCGGTGTTCGTTTTGTCCTTGGTATTTTTGAGGCTGGAATGCTGCCGGGGATTGCATACTACATGTCCAGGTGGTACCGGAAAAGCGAATTGGCATTCCGCCTGTCTCTCTACATCGTAATGGCTCCCCTTGCTGGCGCCTTTGGTGGACTTCTTGCCTCTGCAATTCTGAAGTTGCCCAACTTTGGTGGTCTTCATGAATGGAGGATGATATTTGCAATTGAGGGTATCATCACATGTGGGCTCTCCATCATCGGCTTCTTTACTCTGACGGACCGACCAGCTACTGCTTCTTGGCTTACCCAGGAGGAGAAAGAACTTGCCATAGCTCGCGTTAAATCAGAGCGTGTCGGAGCCACTGAAGTCTTGGACAAGTTGGACATCCCCAAGACCCTCCGTGGAATTTTCGGCCCTACCACTATGGCCACCGCATTTATATTCCTCCTGGACAACGTTACCGTCCAAGGGCTTGCATTCTTCGCCCCTACAATCGTCAAAACAATTTATCCCGACAATAGCGTCATTTCTCAACAACTCCATACAGTTCCCCCTTATATCGTTGGAGCTTTCTTTACTGTTCTTTTCCCTTTCCTCAGCTGGAAATTCAACCGCCGCATGATATTCTTCATCCTCAGTGCACCATTGATGATGACTGGGTACCTCATGTTCCTCGCCAGTGACGACCCTAAAGTTAGATATGGTGCGACCTTCATCATAGCCAGCGGCGCCTTTCCATTTGGGGCTCTTACCAACGCCAATGTCGCCGCAAACGTCGTTTCAGACACCGCTAGATCCTCTGCAATTGGCACAAACGTCATGTTTGGTAATATCGGCGGCTTGATAGCAACTTGGTCGTTCTTACCTTCCGACTCTCCTGACTATCATATCGGTAACGGTCTCAACTTCGCTACGTCGTCATTAATTCTTATTTGCTCCATCGCCTTGTTGTTTTGGATGAACATAGACAATAAGAAAAGGGAGAAGGTCAATGTGGAAGAAAAACTAGCGGGTCTCAGTCAAACACAGATACAAGACCTTGACTGGCGCCATCCTGGCTTCCGATGGAAGCCATAGTTTCATCATTCCCCATGGGAGTTATACCGATGAGGTAGAGTTAGCGGCAATTGTGTTTTCCTTTTTATTTTTCTTTTCTTTTCCTCTTCAACGTTAGATACCCTTGGATCTATGCTTTTGTTGCGCGTATATTGTGTTAATCATGCTAGTACTATTCACAAGGAATATATATATATATATATTTCCTCTTTTCTTTCTCTGGAATTTTCGGGAAGGATTCACTCAAAACCATTACTTATGCCATTATTCATATTATAATTAAGCCACCCCGCTCTATTCTCTTCTCTCTGTCATACATTAAAAAAATATCCCTCCATACCCACAACACGCTCATTGTCCAATAATTCTTACTCTGTTAACTACATACCAGCTTCTCAACCACCGAAATCCCTCTCCTATTTACACGGCTTCCCATCCGTATTCCCGCAGAAATTAGTATCCTCACATTTACTCCCACACCCATAATCGGTATAAGTCGTCGGCGTATTCTGTTCCCACGAGCGCATACAATCCGTCTCGTCGCCATTACCCCAGTTGCATCTCTTTCGCTCGTATCCCTTCGTGAGAACCATCTGCTGTTGCGTCCACACCGTATGGCACCCCTTGTCATTCCAAGTACATGTCGTCGTCGAGGATGCGGAGTAGCATTGCGAATCCTCGATGGATGAAGAGAACTCCACACCGAAACTTAAGCCGGGCACGATACCCTTGGACACGGCAGCGTCGATTTTCAGACCTATCGAGGTGCTGACGGTCTGGCTGCGTGTTTGGCATACTTCCGTCCCGTTAAGGTGCGCGACGGAACACAATTGGGTGCCCGTGCAGTAAATGTTGCCGGAAGATTTGACCCATTCTTTTTCCCTGCAAATTTTGGAAGTTTTGTCAGCAAATTTTATTTGTTATCCGTGGATGGGGTGGTAGGAGTGAAAATAAAAAAGAAAGAGGGAGGGAAAGAAGGGATTATGCGCACCACACACTCGCTTCTACAGCGAAGTAATCGTGCCAGCACTTCCGTACTTTAGGGAACTTGTATGGATGTGAGATCTGGTCAGATTCGATGTACACGCCTTGTCCGTCCTGGTAGGGTCCGGAATAGTCACGGTCGCTATCACATTCTTTCACGCCTCGCTTCGCCAGAACTGAGCGAGATGATAATGTCGGCATGGCAAGCCCATCCTGGACGAGGCCAAATACTGTGAACGCTGCGGAAAGGATAAATGAAGTGCGCATTGCGGCTGGTTTCTCGGAGCTGTAGAAAGTGGAGGCGGATTGTCTTCGTGAGCGGGCGAACGAGGTAGATCGAGGATGACTGATTGGAATTTTGCTTGATTGTTTCTTCTTTGCTTCTCTTGTCTGGTCGACGAAGGTGAAAAAAATAGCTTTATTGCGAAAGGGAATGAGGTTTTTATACCTGAATCGAACCGGTCTCTCTGGGTAATTGCGAGATTCAGCCTTTCTCAACAGTACATAATTCCTCCTTCGCCATACTCTATACATCCCCTGAACCTCACAGCCAGCATATTTCTCACGAAATGCCATGAACAGTAAAATGTAGCGTCTCGAAGACAATCCCAAAATTAGACCTATTTCCCTTTTTGGATATAGCGGCATAAACACCAAAACGCTCTACCGGTCAATTGGCCGGCACAGCGGTGCTTAAAACATTCGCGAATGCAAACGATAGGTAGCCGTGGTAGAGGATTGTTGATCGGCAATCCGACAGAATCTGTGGTTGCGTTGTTCAGGTCCGGTCCGATTCCAGAATACCACTTATTCTTCACAAGTGGCTCTCTCGATTTTTGGCCCCCGTGCTGAATGGTTCTTCTATCAGAGGATATACTTGAAAAGGAATAGCTCGGAATTTATAGGGTATTCTGCAGAAGTTTCCCGTCCTATTTCACGAGCGCCGCCATATGTTTTGATTGTTTCATCGTCGCTTCTTCTCAGCCTTATGCTATTCTACCAGAGCCTTGCATGATGTTGGGCTAATAATAGTAATAGATGTACGGAGCACTCCGTTATGGGCAATGCAGAACTCTAACCTGTTTTGTGTGATCTCCCTCTATCCATGGATATGTGGAGGTGGTGGGATGGGATATTCTTTCATTGGATGATGATGCACTAGCTAGAGAAAGCCTCGTGGTTTTAAAATACCTATACATACAAGTTATGGATGCCATGTGTAGGAAACAAATATTAAACCGCCAATTGTTACTGATAGAGATTATTCAGCTCGTTACAAAGGATTTGACTGAACATGCCACTAGAATTACTTCATGATCGACAAACAGCTAGTGCGGCCTCGGGATTTATGGATTTCAGCAGATTGAGGCCGAGCTACATCTGGGACTGAGCCCCTTCAAATGCTACCAAGACAACACAGAAATCGGCAACAACGTAAGCCAAATTTATTATTCTGGACAGAAGATCACACACCAAGCGTAGAAAAAGCTTTTGAAGATGCAGGAAATAAATCTCAACGTGTTGTTCACATTTCTCCCCCTTTTCTGGCCTTGTATGCGTGATGTTGAACGATGAAGACCATCTTCTTGGAGTGAACAGCCCCACTCCTTACGAAGGACAACCAAATAACCACTATTTTCTTGCACGGTCCCTTGAGATGCAGATAAAAAGTTGAAGATCTATAGGAATGTGTAGAGATAGATACAGAGCGACGAAAGGGCCTTGGTCCACAGACCACTTCACCAAGCACGCCATTCCAGCGTCATGTGCAGGAGTTACCACAAAGGCGTTGACCCTTAGTAAGGATGCCCCTGAAGCAGTGGTCCGTTTGATACCTCTGCCCCTACGCAGCAAAGCAAAACCGTTCGTCGCTTCCCAGAAAGTTTTGGATACACAATACCTAGGTAAAGTCATTCATCAGATCATCCATCACATCGCATGTGGCAGAAGGACGATGGAACACAAACCACAAATACAGTCTTGATACATTGGTACAGGAAGGAAGCCTCCAAACCCGCCATACCACCGTTAATACTGTCGAAACAGTGAATGGAGGCTGGGGCTGAAGTAACGGATGCGCAAGGAGGAAGACCCTAGACGTGGAAGGGACAGTGTAGATGAGCCCTGGAGCCATGGGAATGGATGGACGCGTGGCGGTTGTGTCGTGTTCCGGAAAAGGAATTAAGAGCCGCACGCAAAAGGTATAAACCCCCCCCCCCTCTCTTTTCCCATCCTCTCTCTCTCTCTCTCTCTCTCTCTCTCTCTGTCTCTCTCCATCCTCTCGCAGCAACTTCTTCAGACTGTCAGCTCTCGTCTCCCAACAGCGTCCGAACAGCAAATGGCGAATATATTTGTAGAGCACTATCCGTAAAAGCGTGCAAATAAGGAATGGTGAAGGTGCTGCTATACTGACTGTGAAGGGGTTGCGGACGTAGCATGGTGCTCTAAGCAGGATGCAAGATGCATTGAAGCTTCTATTACGTCCAGAGATATAATTACATGAAATAGGCATGAGTGTACTAGCAAGGCTAACGCAGCTAATAGCCATAGGAGCTTTGTCTGTATTCACAGAAGATATAGAGAGATAAAAATAGAGGGTATTATTGATGGACGACAGGAAAACGAAGCAAAGCAAAAGGACAGTAATTTGTCGGCAAGACACATCCGTACTCCCAAACGGCTTCACACGCGCTAAGTATATGTTAAAGACTGGGTATAGTATCAAAGGACGGCAGAAACAAAAGGAAATGGTCCTTGCAATATTCGGTCGCCCATATGGGACCATAGATCAGGCGGCTATTTGTAAGAACTGCCTGTTATTTATTTAGTATCTTCATCTTCAGACTCCACGCTCGTGGCGTCGGTTAAATCCTTCTCGACAGCAGACCACTGATTTGATTCCTGCATACTATCGTCACCATCAGTGAACACGGCAGGGGTAATATCAACATGAGGTGTGGCTTCAGCTTCATTATCTGGAATGGCTGCAAACCCCACATTCTTCCCGCCTGTTGAATGCGAAGGTATTACCTCCTCGAGAACATCACCGTTCCATGGCTTGCATTGCTTCACAGTTTCTCCGCACCGAAGACAAATCCAGCCTTCGCCTTCCTCTGCTTCAAGCTTCTCAGCAATGCAGACAAAACAGTATATGCATCCGCATGGCATGGTCTCGTAGGGATTTATAATATCAGTCTGTGCAGATCCTATTATCCCTCCTGAGGCTCCAGACGCGCCCAGCACCTCGTTTTCAGAGGTGGCTGTTGGATTCTGTTCCTGATAGCAAATCGGGCATGTCCTTTCGGGCAGGAACGCCAGCTCTCCTTGGCCCTTAGGCTGCTCATCCCCTTCATCATTTGCTTTTAGTGATGACATCGTTCTCCTCCATGCCCTGGAAATCCAACGCCGCCACCGCCCGATACCGACAAGAGGAAGTAAGAATAACAAAAACTCTGTAAACGCGTGCCACACGAGTTGTCTATTCAGGTACTCAAAAGACACTTCGCGGCTGACTTGGGTCGATGGAGGTGCTAGGCGCATACGTAGAACGCGATCGATTAGTGTCCTATATCGTCCGTTGGTGAGAAAAACGAGGAATGAAATGAAGGCGGCAATTGAGTGCGTGGTGGAGACGGTATTTGTAATTCTAGATAAAAGTCGTACTTGGGGAGATGGCTATTATGTCTATTAGAGTTGCCCTGAGTGAATCGGAAATGCCGTTTAGCTTTAACATACCTCGTCATACCCGCCTTCCTGGTCAATCAACCAGCTCTCCCATTTATCCCAAGCGTAATGACCTCCAACTGTGAAGAGGCCATAGAGTGCTTTCTGCCATTTCGTCGGATCCGAAAGAGTCGGCCCCTTTTTTCGACTATCCGTATATTTGAGGTTTTGTAGAGCTGCGCCGTAGGATGCATTGTGATCCCACAGGGAGAGCTTGAAGAGAATTGCCCGCAACGCAAACTGTATCTCGTGTGTCCAATCCTCTTTTATGTGGTTCTACCGGAGAAGAATAAAAATGTCAGCCACACACCCACACCCACACCCACACACACACGACCCCTCCTCCCCCAAAAAAAAAGGGAGAAGCAAAGGATTTCACATCTTACTCCAAAGTATTTCAATCCCTCCCCAACCTGGCTTTTCAATAGCGCGAGGAGCTCCTCGTCCAACAACTCCGCGTCTACCTGACCCACCCTAAACGCGGGTTTCGTGCCCTCCCTTCCCTTTATTGTATCCCATAGCAGAATCCCAGCATCAGAGGCTCTCGAGAGCGGGTAAGGAAGTTTTCCAATAGCTGCAGGGAGACGGGCGCTTGGTTCTGAGATTCGGCTTCGCGCTTCGGCTTCACGGAGACGGCGGCGTTCCAGAATGCGCTCTTGCGCTGCAGCGAAATTTGTCAAAGTCATCGTGGGATCATTCTTCATTGATTTGTTGGATATTCCATGTCCTGCAGCAAAGATAGGAATATTTCAAGCGTTTTGAGGTGGCCGAGAAGGAGAATCGGCAGGCCCAAAGACATACCCGATGGACGAAGCAGCCGAGGTCGATTGTGTCACATGACATTTGACAGCTTCCAAGGCTAAAACTATAAATTATTTGCGATGGAGATAGTGCCATTTTTTTGCCTTTTAATAATCTTCACTCCATAAAGTCCTACTAGGCTCAGAAATATCAGGTTAGAACCAATAGTTAAACAGAATTATAACAACGAAGAATGACCCTTTTACGAGTGACACCATTACGAATATTTAGCGATCGAAGTAAATACAGGGTTGGTCCGAGCTCCCCACGCTAACTGATCTGTAACGTGCTGTCATTTCTTTGGTGGTGTCATTGCAGGAAGATGGTGGGGTGCGTTGATAGTCTTCTTCAATAATGAAATTGTCAAGGCTTTTCACCCCTCCAAGCTCCCTCAGGTTTTAACTGAATACCAGCTCCAAGCCTTTCCCCTCAGCTATCCATGGCTTCAATAGTGGAATTGCCCGGAGAGGCGAACCCCCTCACCCGTCAAAATGTTTTCAACGCTTTAGTCTCCGCTGCCGGCTCAACGCAACAACAGGTCATCACGGGAGGGCAGCAGCTTCAGAACTGGGAGATGCAAGCAAATTTCTTTTCGTTGCTACAGGTATGCTTTTTACTCGTAAATATACATGGCTTTAGACAGGCATTAACCATGCAATTGCAGGATATCTTCGTTGATTACTCCCTCCCGAATGAAGTCCGTTATCTGTCGATAATACAGCTTAAAAATGGCGTTGATAAGTACTGGAGGAAGACCGCGCCTAAGTATGCCCCAGTATCCGTGTCACGCTACTAAGGGATGCTGATTGTGAACAACCAAAGCGCCATCAAGCCGGAGGAGAAACTGCGGATCAGATCAAGAGCCCTGGAGGCTGGTGCTGTTGAGCCTGACGCCAAACTTGCTCTTCACAATGCACTGATGATTGCGAAGATAGTGCGTTTAGAGTTCCCATCGGAATGGTAAGATGAGCGCCTATTTTTATTCTTCCCCGAGGCCTGATTGCTAATCCGTCCACGGTGTGTTTCTCAGGCCCGACGCGATTACGTCCGTGATTACATTGCTTCGTGCATCCTTCCAGCCCGGCAGCAACCCTTTACAGCTTCCACGTACACTCCTTATTCTCTTGCACATAATCAAAGAACTCGCCACGGGGAAATTACAGAGGATAAAACGGAATCTATTTACTGTTGCGCCGGAGATATTTCACATTCTTGCCAACATATATGTTGACAAAGTCAATAAATGGGGCACCTTCCTAGAGGTCGGAGGGGATGACGAGGGCGGGGCTTTGGAAGCCTTCGATGAAAGCCTCATCACGTTGAAGACTATGCGCCGATTGATAGTTGCAGGCTTCGAGCACCCAAACAGAGACAACGATGTTCAGCAATTTTGGACCCTATCCCTTACTCATGTGGGCAATTTTTACTCTTTATTGCAACGAAAGTCTTCTGAGTTGGCACCAAATGTCGCGAGACTACTTGAAAGACATGTAATACAACTATCCAAGCTTCATCTAGAGATGGCCAAGACTCATCCCGCAGCATTCGCCTTGTTTCCCGGTTGCGTTGACCTTGCTCGATCATACTGGGGACTGGTAGTTGAGCTTGCAAAGCTATACGACCCCAATGACATGTCTCGAGCCACAATTAGAACTGACGGTGACGCTGACGACGACGAAACCCCTTTCCTAGAAAAGATTGCCCTGAAGGGCCTGCTTATCTTGCGAACATGTATCAAAATGGCATTTTATTCCGCGCACACATTCAAATACCATCATCCTCAGGATAAAGAGGAGAAGAGCCAATCCATTGAGCTGATCAAGTCTCAGCTACTGACTCACGAATTCGTAGTCCAGGTCATGGAGCTACTTATTACCCGTTTCTTCGTCTTTCGAGCAAGCGACCTTCGCCAATGGGAGGAAGACCCCGAAGAATGGGAGAAGCGTGAGGAAGAGATTACAGATGCATACGACTTTTCCATCCGTTCTTGCTCTGAAAAATTATTTCTAGATCTCCTCATCCACTTTAAGGAACTTCTTGTCCCCAAACTACTACACGTATTCTATTCCTATGCCAGTGAGTCTTTCCGCTACTTTGGGCTTACAATGTAACAGTTTCTTAACCTCTTCTAGATCCCCAAAATCAGGAAGTGCTCTTGAAAGATTCCCTTTATTCCGCGATAGGCCTTGGTGCAGCCATTTTGGAGAAGCAGCTTGATTTTAATGCATTTTTATCATCTACTCTTATTTCGGAGGTTCAAATTCAACATCCAGGATATAATCTACTTAGGCGAAGGATAGCGATATTGCTTGGCCAATGGGTACCAGTGAAAGCCGACGAATTAGACATGTCGTCAATTTACCAAATTTTTCAACATTTACTGAACAAAAACGACCCTATTAATGACCAGGTTGTTCGCGTAACTGCTGGCCGCCAACTGAAAAATGTGTTGGAGCCGTTTGAATTCAGCGTTGATCGGTTCTTGCCCTATGCGACGCCCACACTTCAAAGCCTCATGGACCTAATTAGCGAAGTAAATCTATCGGAAACGAAAATGGCACTTCTTGGGACGGCTCGTGTTGCTGTGGTGAAAATGGAAGACCATGTACGTCGTGCTTCATCATTGCACAGAGACTCTGGATGCTAAATTTATATATAGATTGCGCCATATGCCGACCAGATTGTCTCTCTACTACCACAACTGTGGGAACAATCAAGCGAAGAAAACCTGATGAAGCAAGCAATCCTCACGCTACTTTCTTCTTTAATTCATTCCATGAAGCAAGAGTCCGTCCGATATCATCCGATAATTATTCCTCTCATCCAAAAATCCGTCGATCCTGGATCGGTATATATGCCCTTGGCCTATTTATAGTAGTAACCTGCTAACCAGTCAATAGGAGGCATTGGTCTATCTCTTAGAGGAAGCCCTGGACCTGTGGTCTGCAGTCCTCATGCAAGCTCCTTCTCCTGCATCGGCAGAGCTTCTCCACCTTTTACCATCTCTCTTCCCTGTTTTCGATATTGGCACCGAAAGTGTCCGTCAAGCTTTGGAAGTTACCGAATCCTATATCCTCCTTTCCCCTCAGGAAATGCTCAGCGATAATATTCGCTTCCGGTTACTCGCTTCATTGGAAGCCCTACTTGGTTCGACTACGCGACAGCGCATTGGAGTGGTTCCACATCTTGTTGAACTGCTAATCCGAGCAGTAGAGTTCGTGGATCCGGGAAATGAACAAGCTTATACAATTGTAGCCAAATCTCTTCTGGATTCTTCGTTTCTGCTAACACTCCTGTCTGGTCTCCGTGAAACCTACGATGCCCACCTTACTACCGGTCCAAATAAAAGATCCCCTGACGTCTACGGCGTAGTTGAAACGGATTATCTCTCGGTCCTCGCGAGGATCGCCCTCGCCAGCCCCAAAATATTCATCTCTTCTGCCATATCTTCCATGGCACATTCGTCCGAAGCAGAAACCGTCAACTGGATATTGACAGAGTGGTTCTCCCATTTCGATAACATGGGCGACATTAACCGCAAAAAGCTACACGCGTTGGCTTTAACGCACCTCCTCTCTGTAAACGGTCACTCGACACCACCCCCAGTCTATTTACTCAACCATCTCCAATCCTATCTCGTTGTCTGGACTGATCTCATCAGAGAACTATCTGAAGGTACCGACTATGACCCTAATGATCCACGGGGCGGCGACTATCTCATTGTCTGGAACGCAGGCTCAGCAGATCAAACTGATGGGAAATACCAGCACAATGAGTCACCTGAAACCACGCGTCGACGGGCTTGGAGTAATGCGGACCCTGTGCACAAGATCAATTTCCGCCATTTCGTCACGGAGAATCTGCGGGGGGTTGTTGAGGCGTGTGGTGGGATGGACAAGTTCAGAGACGAGTGGTTGATTAATGTTGACCGTGAGGTTGTTAATGGCTTTGGAGAGTTGGGGGTGTTGTAAATATGAGATATCGTTCTAGCTTGGGAAGTGCATACAAATCTTAGTATCACTGAAAATTTTCATTGATACCAAAAGCCGTCAGCTTTTAGGAGGGTGTGATGCTGAATTTTCGTCAACCTTCTACGTTATTTTATTTGCCTGGGTGCTGATAAGCTTGAAATCTCTAGTTACTAGTCTGTTTAGAAACTAATAGTTAGATAAGCATCATTTGGGCTGTCTCAATGCCTTTGCGACATAATTGCAATAAGGGCAAAATAAATATCGAATAAAAAAGGGGCATGTGACCGCAGTTTTCTGAAACTATGACGTCTAGATAGTTACATTCCATGTACATGTACATGTACATGTACAAAGCATGAGGCATAACAGGGAATAATGAATAATATCAATCAATCAATTAATCTTTTTGAAAAATTAAAGCCTGTCCGCGGTATACATTAAAATATGGATGTATATCCTTTGCCTCATACCCCCCCCTCTAGCGAATTCGATCACTTGCACCCGCCATACTTTCTATCTGTCAGCGGCTGTGGGAACAAGCCCTCTGATAATAAGTCCTGCATATCCCACTCGGGCGACCCTTCCGTCTTCCACGTCCAGAAGAACCACCCCGCACCCATCCTAAAAGCATCCAGCTGAGCCTCAATATATCGTCGGATCTCCGTCTTCTGCTGAGCAGGCAAGCGCCCAGCTGAGCCGAAATACCTCACACCACAAGCGCCCGAGGGTGTGCCGTGGGGATATGATTTATCAAACCGTGCACCCATACCTCTACCATTAAGATACTTGGCACAATCGGTCATGGCACCACTCCACTCCCCAACAAAAGTCCTTTTGTCCAGATGCGCGAGTTTTTCACGCCCGAACGAGCACGCGAGCCCGACGTGCTGGTCTATGTTAAAGTTCACAAGCGCATCGTCGAAGACTTGGTAGTGGTGCGCGTCGAGGTGGACGTCATGGAAGTTTTCGGAGGGGAGCATGAAGCCGTTCCAGGAAGGGGGGTCCTGGAAGCCGTCGGATATTACAACGCCGACGTTGGGGTTCGCGTGACGAATAATTCTATAGCCATCGTGGTAGAATTGCTTGAGTGGGCTGAGCTGCACGCCACCCGGTACGAAGGGCTCGTTGAGAAGTTCGATGGATGCCACGACGTCGGTTTGGTGGGCGTAACGCTTTGCGAGTGCGCGGATGGCATTCAAGGTTTGGGCCACTGTCTCACCCTTTTGCCAGTTGATGGGACCACGGCGGCCGCTGTTGTCGAAGCCGTTTTGGGAGCCAGGGGCTAGCAGGATACGGAGTCAGTGGATGGGGGTTGACTTTATCCTTATTTAGGAGGTAAATTAATAACTCACCGCCATGAAGATCAATTACGACTTTGAGGTTTGATGCTTTGGCCCATCTAATCGCCTTATCTAAATAGTTGAGTTGGCCCTGGACATATGGCTCTGCCTTCAGTGGAGCTACCGCCCAGTAACCGATGGGGATCCTGACGTGAGTTAATCCCGCCGCTGCAATCTGCACAAAGTCATCTGCGGTGATCCACGAGTTCCAATGTTTCGATAGTCGAGATTTGGCATTGCCGGCGAGAATTTTGCTCAGGGTGTACTCATCCACTGCTCCATCCCCTGCTTCTTCGAAGACAGAGGGCGTTATCCATGGCTCCAGTACAAGCCACCCACCGAGATTCACGCCATAGATCAGCGACTTGCCTTGGCGAGATGCAATGTGAGGCGCTGCAGATGCCAGGAACACCCATGCGAGAGAGAAGCAAGCAAATGCCAGCTTGAGTAGCTTAAGTGTCACCATGATCTATCACCGCCAGGAACAACTTCAAGATCCGTAGAGGCTCGGAGAAAGGGACTGTGGGAGGAAAAGCGGGTATATATATGTCGTAAACATATTGGATGTATATTGTGGCACATCTCCCTTCCACGTCGAGTACATGGAAAACACAAACAAGCTTTAGGGGTCATATTTTATAGCAAAAGGGGTCTTGGAAAGCCCAAATGTCAAAATCAGGAAAATGATAAACAGCTGCTGGGGTCTGTATGGTAATGGCAAGGAACTACCACTTGGATATCTCATCAGCAACTGGCTACCAGCGATTCAGTGCTGACAATGTAGATCAGCTGAAAATCAAATCATGTTTTCCCTTTCCCATACGGAGTATGGTTGGCCGACATTGACGAGAGAGCAGGCTTCTGGCTACCCCGCAATGCGGTGTAGGGGTTGATATTTCATCAGTAGTGAGGCGGTCGCGTTATTGATATTTTCCTTTTCCCAGTCTGTACCTCAGTTCTGGACACATTTGCCAATTCCAATAATATCATCATGAGGGCGTCACACGGCCAGCTCTAGCTGTGAGAAACTTCAACTACTGGACGTCACATGTGCGATGCAAATACCACAAGAAACTTTTGCCTTGACACCCAAATGGGAACTTGGGGGAAGCTGAGACTGAATGGACATTCTCTGCATACGAAGTAGATATGACCAGGGCGGGGTTAGAAAACAGAATCCTGGGCAGTGGTGATGCCACGGTTTTTGCAAAACAAAGAGCAGCTGGTGAAGAGGAGGTTGAGCAGTATGTATGTACATGTACATACAGTATGTGCCTCGCCGAGAATCCTGCGAAAGAGGGGGGAATCCCGCCCGCTGCTAATTTAACTAGCACAATTGGCATTGTTTTTAGGCTGTAGCTACTAGAGGTTAATCATGCGTCATTGAAAAGAAGAGACACAGCCTGAAACAGTTCAATAATGTGTCTTACTGCGTACAGTCCTCATTAAAAAGTGTCCACACTCCCTCCTTTTCATGAAGTATAAAAAATTATCATTCTATAGAAAACATTGATTTATGGATTTTCAAAGTCGATGAGTTTTTATGAGTTTTGGTGTAAAGATGAGAGGGTTATAGACACTTTTGACCTAGTACTGTCTAGTACTGTATCTGATGCCTTTTGTTTCTTCCCTTCTCTCTCTGTTTAAACTTGTGATATCACATTAATACCTACTAAAACAGAGGGTCTGTTGTCTTCTGTTTCGGAAAAACTAATATTTGTGAACACCTTGTTATCGCTCGGGCATTTTATTTTCAGGACTATGTTTTTATCATGCAATCCTGGCGATGAATATGACATGAAGCATGTTTTTATATCTGTGCTCGAAAAGAGAGTCACAGTATCAGAGTAAGTTTTCCTAGAACTCCCGATTTATGAACTTAGCGATTTGTAGGCGAGTAGCGAGAGTAGTCACTGTGGATAAGCCATAGCATAACTATGCTTCTGATGGTCAAGCTTTATACTTAACTTAATGGAGGGCACAGCTATCCCCCGATTCATTTGCTGTCGTTACTTTTTCGTCTCTCTTCCATGCGCTAGTCTATGCATAGGCACAGCATGTTGCATGAATTGTTTTGCTTTCAGCAAACATAATGCCCCCATTAGGTGCATGAATGATTGGCTGCAACATGGGCGGTTTCAAGCTCCCCGTTGCCCACAGTTATTTCCCGCTATCCCGCTTTGCTAAAAGCCCTAGTGGGGCGAAATAAACGATATAGTTTTAACTCAAAAGAATGCGTCCCTCCCCGCACTTGGTGATTTACTTCTTTTGCATAACAATTCCTTTAAAGAATGAAATGGTAATTTCTATATCTGAGCGGATTTCGTTAACATACTTCCAAGCAGAGAAAGATAACCAAATAACCGTCTGAAGCCAAGATAATAAACTCAGAGAAATGGCCTCGCACACAATACCCCTTATTCTAGACAACCAGCCCGTTATTACAACTGACACTTTCGACGTCATCAACCCAAATACCGGAGCGGTTGTTTACAAATGCAGCTCTACCTCAGTAGCAGATGCAGTTCGTGCCGCTGATTCTGCAAATGCTGCTTTCAAGAGCTGGGCCAAAGTGAAGCCTGCTGCTCGTCAAGATATCTTTTTAAAAGTAATCGAGATATACGAACGACGCAAAGAGGAGCTTATAGGATATGCGCAAGAAGAAACTGGATCAAGTCGGTTCTTTACTGAATTTAATTGGGGCCTCGGTCTTGGTCTGTTGAAAGACGTAGCTGGAAGACCGCTTTCGACAGCAGGCACAGTGCCGATTCTAAGGGATGAAGGCCGGAGTGGCATCGTGTATAAAGAGCCTTATGGGGTTATTCTCAGCATTGCTCCATGGTATTTATAATTTTCCAGTTTATCTTATATATATATATATATATGTATATTTCCAAGGTTATGCTTCAATTATTAATAATTGCTTAACTCTATAGGAACGCGATGTTTGTTTTGGGTCTACGGTCAATCGTCCTACCGCTCGCAGCCGGTAACACTGTTGTATTGAAGGCTTCCGAACTCTCCCCGAAGTGTTTCTGGGCTCTCGGGGATATATTTCGTGAAGCCCAACTACCCGCTGGCTGTCTTAATGTTCTCTATCACCGGCCAACGAGTGCGGCGGAAATTACGACGGCATTGATTGCACACCCTGCTATTCGAAAGATAAACTTTACCGGCAGCACACAGGTGGGAAGAATCATTGCCGCTACCGCAGGGAAATATATTAAACCGGTGCTGCTCGAACTTGGCGGAAAGGCCAGTACAATCGTATTGGACGATGCGGACTTGAAGAAGGCTGCAACTGGTTGTGTGATGGGCTCCTTTTTGCATGTATGACTGAACCTCCGCCTCTCTTTAGTCACTCCCATTGTTCAAAGAAAATCACTCTCCCTCGGGGGGAGAAGTACACTTTTAAAGTGCAAGTGATGATTGACGAAAGATAAATGCATAATAGGGCGGTCAAATCTGCATGTCCACAGAGCGCA
Source organism: [Emmonsia] crescens (assembly GCA_002572855.1). NCBI lineage: Eukaryota > Fungi > Ascomycota > Eurotiomycetes > Onygenales > Ajellomycetaceae > Emergomyces > [Emmonsia] crescens. The sequence continues at coordinate 102,240 of PDND01000015.1, read as the reverse complement.
TAATCGTCCAACGATCAGTCGTCGATGACTTCCGCAACCACCTCCGCGAAACTGTGGCTGCTAACAACTCCGACCCTGCCCCCGTCCTCGTCAACTCCGCCCCAGTCATCAAGAACAGAAACCTCGTCTCAAACGCCGTATCCAAAGGCGCAAATATTCTGATTGGCGATAATAGCAGCAGTGAAGATATCCCCAACAACACGCGCATGCATCCCATCGTCCTCGAAAATATAACCCCAGACATGGATATTTACCAAACCGAATCCTTCGGGCCTACCGTATCGCTATTCGTCGTCGACACGGAAGAGGAAGCCATCCAGCTGGCCAATGATACAGAGTATGGGCTCAGTGCAGCAGTGTATACGGAGAATTTGGGCAGAGGTTTACGGGTTGCTAGGCAGCTGGAATCTGGGTGAGTTTTGCCTGTCTTTTCTCTGCCTACTTCCGTTCAATTGCTCGTTGCTCATTGCCACTTTCTTTAACTTCATAACAGGGCCGTGCATATAAATTCCATGACCATACACGATGAACCCGGTCTGCCTCATGGAGGCGTGAAGAGCAGCGGTTTCGGCCGATTTGGTGGCCCCACAGGCTTGGATGAGTTCCTGACAACAAAATCTGTGACATGGATGGATGTGTAGAGACAAATGAAGTATTGATGTACTTCCATAGTATCATTTTATGTCTGCTACATGAAGGATATCCACATATAGCTATTTATTTTATACCCACGTACGATAGCGCGTATTGAACATATGAGAAAGGAATCTCCTCCGAATTATTACATTTTTAATCCTTATTCGTATAAAAATAGAAAGGCCTACCCGGCACACCAGAGAAGCAGGGTGAATCAGAGTAGAGAAAAAAAAAGCATACCTCTATCTACGTATATAGAAGGCACTTCTCTCGCCCCCCAACCCCCTGGATTTTCCTAGGTCGGTCTAGCACCAGAAGGCCTGTCCACCATAAACACCTGGATTGCCAATGCTGTGTATGATGTTTCTCAACACTTCGCGAAACTGCAAGTCCCGTTCAACCCGCTCAGGGTGAAAGGTTTACGCGGCCTCTCCATCCTTTATTTGATTTTGATCCAGTTATCAATGCAACTAAGAATATAAACTAAGACTGGATATTAACGCTTGGTCAGGCTGGCAAGACTTGATATATGACTTGGGAACCTCATTGGGGTCATCAATTGTCTTGATGCTAGGGTTTCGTTCATCAAAGTTAGCTGTCAAAACCCCTATTTCTCCCGAGAATTTCAAACATCATGTATGAGTGCTGGTATAAAGAATCTGGAGGCGAGAGGTAACTTCAATTTCAATGGTTTCATTCCTTGTATATATGCACGCTCAAACATAGTCCATAAGCATCAAGCACGGGAATATAGAATCGCGCTGTTTAAATTGCTTCAGAATGCGAGAAAGGTAAGTACGGTAGTACCTATATATGTACTGTACAAAACATATGTGTATGTACCTCTAAATCTATTGCTGTTGCTGGTGAGTAACAACGACCATTGTGAAGGCCAAGATAAAAAATATATATAAAAAAATGCATAAAACAACAATCAAACAAAAGACATCGAGTATCAATCGTGCTCTCCGCTGCCTAGGCCGCACCGACCACCGTCAGGAGTATGGATAGGCTTTTTTTTATCTAAGCGGAACGGATTTATACCTCTTGCCAAGAGACTCCGCGGCAGCCGAACAAACCCGGGAGATCCACATGGAGCTCTACTACTTCGTACTATGAAGCATGGAACGGGGATTTTGTCTTTAAATATTCTTTTGTATATGCACCGCACTTTTCTTATCAGGGTATTTCTTTCTTTCTTGCTTTCTTTCTTTCTGTCCATCGCGATCAATTTTCTCGTGCGGCGCAGGGATCGATGATCTACGTTGCGCTGCTTCGTCTGCAATGCCTGCATTCATTATCAAAATCAGTATCATTCATGCATGGTCAATGTAATAGCCTCCGCTTCAAGCACTGACTGGGGCGCAAAAGGTGAATGATCTATATAGGAACCTTGAATGACTCACACCGGGTTAACGTGCTCCTTCTCCATCTGTTGAAGTGGCGAATGTTTGAATCAAAATGAAAGCTCGCTGAAAAGTTCCAGTTTTATTAACGTAGCAGAAATGCAACGTTCACCACCTAGAAATCTTCTTTTCTCCATTCTCACGCGGGCTCTTTGACTCGGGAGGAAATCACTACTTTCGATATTTCGTGGTTGGATTGAAAAAGATCCAGCGGCGCTCCTTGCACAAGGTTGCATTAAACACACAGCCAGCGGTCGGCCTGGTGCGTGTATATTCCATCATCTTCTTCATTCCAATAATGAACTTTCGGTTTGAACGGCGTTTAGGCTGTTGGTCGGTGATTCGCAAGAATCGAACGAAGCCAGGCGGGCGGAATAATTAAAAATCTCCTCTCTAGCGTCAACCATAAGGCAAAATGAAAATCCTTCCCTTTTTCTTCTTCCTTAGCGCATCGGCGAATGGTCCAGGGGCATCACCGTCCTGGCCGCTTCCCATGCTCATGTTCACCATCCCGCATCCACACATACTAGCCTGGTTGAGCAGGAGGACAGTCTGTACCAGTGTCGTATTTTATCGGCGCTACATCCCCTTAGAAAAGCATATTTGACCAACCACCAAGGATAACCCCCGTGGCGGCGCGCCAATGAGCAAAATTAAAGTCATCCCCTCATTTGCTGACCTGCCATGATGCCATGCGGCTGCCCAAAATGATTTTTTTTTCCCTCGAAGGAGTCGGATCGTTATGATTTGGTGCTGATGGAACCATCTGCTACTTATACATCCTGATGCAGGTTGAGGCCTTGGAGAAGCGAACAGGAAGAAAACAAAGACGGAAAATCATGGATGCCAAGGAGTGCAAGTGACCTAATTTGATGAAAATGCGCCAAGAACCAGGGTCGAGCCTCAAAACCCCCCCACTTCATCGCCATGAAAGTCGCCAAATGCCCAAGTGTGGCGCATTTGTTCCCTGACTGGGGGCTTCATAGTATTCGAAATACGCAAGATTTATTACAAGTCTGCTTTTAGCTTGGAAATCCGGGGCTTCGAGCGAGTAACCTTTCTATTTTTCTGTTTTTCGCTTCCAAACGATGGGAATCGGCTCCTGTGGAGAATGCGACTGGGGGGTGGGTGCGTTTTCAAAAGTCGGGTTGGGAGGAAGCCCGTATTGTTATTACTATTTAAGAGGTCGTTATTCTCACAGGTGGCTTATCACCCAGGATGCAGAAGGATGCAGGCGTTAGCAATAATTCTTTGAAACGAACCATCAACAGCGACGTTTCGGGGATGCCCGCGACAGGCCGTGATTATCATTATTATTTGAGATGGATGAATCTGTTGTTGGTGCGGCGGCCGCCAGGCGAAACATTTTTTGGCGGGAATTCGTGTGAGACATTTTATCTTATCAGAGAAAATCTAGATCTGGCGGGGGATTTTTCGAGGCCCGCGTGGTTGAGTGGGCTTTTTAACTTGTGCTGTATTGTAATGTACATGTACATTTATGGTATCATGCCTAGGTTAGGTATACCTCCTAACAGCTGGAGATCTCTCATCTAGAGATAGCTCTGGGAAAGGAGAACTTTACCTAGGTACAGCTCCCTGCTCCCTGCTCCCGAATGATCTTCGACATGAATTGCTCAATGGTGGCGATGAATTATTTCCATTCATGCAAAATAGAATAATGCCCGAGTGGATGTCAGGATTGAGAGGCATACTGAGACGCCGGCTGATTGGGCACACACGAACAACGGCGCATTTTGACTGAAATTAACCATCCCAAGCCTGTGCATTGTCCCGGGTTTTAACTGGACATACACACACCCATGGACCACCAACTAACAAAGGAAAGTTACCGCCGGGACAGGTACGGTGGGATGATACCATGGTTACGACAAACGCTCCTACCTAGACAACAGGTCTTGGCAATCTAGGTAACCTTGGCAATGCTGTGGTTGCATTGCAGTTGATTGGTGCCCCCCAAGATTAAAGTACTAGAAAAGTCACTCTAAGCTACGGGAATGCACTAATTTTGCGCTGGAGTGGTACCTGGAAGTGACAGGAGCAGCACATGTTGTGCACACGAAGCAGCGCAACCGCTGACTGGGATGTCGAAATCTGCCTAAAATCCGCCTAAAATCCGCCACAGCGTGCAATTTCGGTTCAGAGCGGTATACTAACTGCAATTTGACTAGTGTCAAGTACTCTGTTTTCAAACTATACCCAAAGTGACTCTAGCCCTAACTGTCATGCGATAAGATTGCTCCATCAACCCTGCTAGCGGTACCAATGGTATCTGAAATACGCTATACCTATCAACATTCACTCTATTAGCCCGCGTTGGCAATCTAGCAGCGCTTCCACTTCCCTTTTCTCCCTGCGCCCACCCTTTTCTCTTCTTCTTCTTCTTCTTCTTCTTCCTCTCGCTCTCTCACTCTCTTTTTTTTCTTCCCACGCAAACTGCCTCTCGTTTTTTCTGCATCCAGAGTCATATTTCAGACTCCAGTCACTCTTTTCAGACGAAGCAACAGATCCACTTGTTCTTGTTCAACCCCGTTTAATTCAAACCCCCACCATCCACAAGTATATCATCGCGATATACCTCATTAAACAACTCTCTCAAAGACAATTCGCAAAAATGAAGTTCATCGCTACAGTTGTCGCTGCCTTCGCGGCCCTCGCAGCTGCTGCCACTGAGCCTGACTTGAGCAAGGATGCCAGCGGCAACCCCATTACTCTGCCAGGCTTGAACGACATCGTGCCGGCCGGGGAGCCATACACCATTCGTTGGGACCAGACTACTGATGGCGAGGTTTCTCTCATTCTCCTGCGTGGCCCCAGCACCAACGTTAAGCCAATCGCCACGATCGCCGACTCCATTCCCAACACCGGATCCTTTGTATGGACCCCCTCCACCAGCCTCGAGGACGATGTCACTCACTACGGCCTCATGATTGTCGTTGAGGGAACTGGCCAGTACCAATACTCGACCCAATTCGGTATCAAAAATGATGCCAAGCCTAAGCCCTCAGATGTCAATTCATCCTCAGCCGGCCCCTCTGGAACAGGCAGTACCATGCCCCCTGCTTACACTACCAGCACGCGTACGTTGGTTCCCATCTCGACTGGTACCACTACCATTTGTCCCCCCACTAAGACTCCATCAGGCTCTGTTTCTTCTGGTTACCCATCCAGCTCCCCGTCCGGCTCCCCAACCGGCTCCCCAACCGGCTCCCCGAGCGCCTCCTCGACCCCCACGCCAAGTGCCCCACCATTTAATGGTGCTCCCGGCCGCAACGGTGTTGCCATTGGAGGTATCGTCGTTGCCGCTGCTGTTGCCATTTTCGCCTTTTAAATTTTCTTCTGTGAACTCTCCGGGTTTATCTGAGTGACGCAGGGCGTTGGAGTGCCAGATGATCATAAAAATGGGTAATGGGGAGGAGAAATGGAGCAGAAACCATTAAAAAAATCTTAGAGAGGTTTTCGAAATCCTGTTCTTTGTTTGGAAGGTGAAGTGATGGGAATGTTCTTTTCTACCTTTATTTTTTAATTTTTCTAAGGCCATGGGATAATGAAATAGCAAGCAAGCTTGATACGAAATAGCGAAAGCGGGACAGATGTCTTTTTTTCAATTTATCAGTCTCTCTATATGTTTTTACTCTTTTACAACATCATGTACTGTAACTACAGCAAACAGGACGCGCCCTCGCCAATATCCATGTCGAAGAAAGATCTTGACCTGACCTGATCGAACCATTCCAAATTCAATGAACGATGCCACAAAGCCGTTCCATTTTTCTTCCCATTCGAACGCTTTCCTTGTCGTTTTTCTATTTCTTACTTCTCCTTTTCGGCTTCGGAATATTTCTTCTTTTTTTTCCTGCTTTATTCCCCTTTATTATTATGTATTGTCTCTTTTCCTTTCGATCTGATAAGAATTGATTCTATGAACCTCCGTATTATGCTCAAATTCCAACTATCTCAAATCTTTCATACAACAAAGAACGTTTATCCACCAATCCCGTTCATCTCCCTCCAATGCTCAGAAATGCTTATTCTTTCTCAGTAGATGTATAGATTTCTTTTTTTCTTTCTTTTTTTTTAAAAAAAAGGGAGTAAAACTATAACATACCAAGAATAGAAGCTTATTACATCTATCCAGAAAACCTTATTTCATCATCACCAATTTCTCCTGAATCTATATACCTCCAGCTCCCCTCACGCACACCATCATATCTCTCCCAATAATAGAAGAGACCATTTTCAATCCTTCTTCAACACAATAACTAATAAATACAAATGAATATCCGCTTTCCTACACAACACAGAAACCCCCTCCCCCCAGGCACTCGTCACTGTCCACGCTGAAAGCGTTAATGTGATGATATCAGCCTCACTACCCCACTAATGGCTCCACCAATTCACCAAATAATGGTTTTTTTTTTGTATAAAAAAAAAAAAAAAGGATCCATGGCTTTTTGTTCCAATCTATCCATCCTTTCGATGCTCACGAGGTCCCTTCGAAAAAATTTGCTAAAGAGCTACGGACGTATTTTAAACAAATTGCGGCGCAGGAAGATACATACATCCATACAATACATATAAACACCGCACTGTTCAAACCCCGCTCACCATATGAACGGGAACGGAACCCCCTCTCCCCCCCCAAGTAACAACGAGAAGATAAGAGAAGAAAAAAAAGAGAAAAGAAAAGAAAGAAAAAAGAAATATGATATGATCAATGCCATGACACGACAGGATACAACTACTATACTACAACACATGTCCAGGTGAAGAAAACGATACACTAAAATGTCATGCTCGTTTTTCAATATATAGACTAGACCTTGCTTCGCCCCCGCTTCACCAACCAATTGCTCCATATATTATTCCAAAGGAAAAAGAAAAAAAGATACACGAACTAGCAACAAAAATGAAATGCCGCAATTCACATTTCTATACGGACTGTATATATATACCTACGGAGTTCCGACGTACAGAGACTTCACTCATCGACCCCTTCATGCGATTGACAGCAAATTCCTCTCCATTTTTAACGTATTTCATTTTCATTTTCATTTTTCAACCATAACTTACCAGGTTAGGGGAAAAGAAAAGGAAAGAAAACAAGCAAACTGCGAACTCCAGAATTTCAGATGAAAGAAAAAGAAACCCGCGCAAGGCGGGGATTAAGAGGATAAGTTGACTTGGTACGGTACATGTACGGCAGGTACTACATAGATCCCAGCCCCCAATAATAGTTAAGTTAATACCGAGAGATCCATGGATGCGTGCTGTTGTGGACAGCTTTGCTTCCACTAACCACTCGACAGGGATAACTGGAACCGTTCCGTACATCATTAGAGGTTGGAAATCTTGGATTCGGTCGGAGGGCAGTAATGGGGGTGGAGGGGGAGGAAGAAGAAGAAGAAGAATATGGCCCACTTCTTGGATGCGGGACTTGAGCGATCTAACTAGGAAGAGAACCTGTGTTCACATCGCATAAGAGAAAGGAGTGAAGGGGGATGGGGGGAGGGTGAAGGATATAGGGCCGATATGGTATATAGGACCAAGTCCCAGCATTAACCTTCAAATGAGGGAAGAAATGAAAAAATGGAATGGAATGACGTATAAAAAGTATATTTTTTGCATTCTTTATCTAATCTATGTATCTATGGATTTATATTAATGTACTAATCTGTAATTTTGTGGTGTTTTCTTTTCGTCTTCGTTGTGTTGTGGTTCATTTTTCTTGGTTGTGCCCGAGATTGATTGATTCCGGACCAAAGAAAGCTCTGCACTAACTTACAGTTTTTCCATGTAGGATGATCTATTATTATCTATTAAAAGCAAAGAAGAAGTGCGCCATCGTGTACAACATATTCCGAGCCCGCTTGCCCGCTCCCTTTTGAATTCCATGGCTTCACCGTATACACAGTCGCATGTCTGTAGCAGGCTTGTTTGCATACGTGTATTGTACGAATATCCGTTAAAAGGAACGCGCCATAGTTTCTTAGGATCAATAGTTCCTCACGATCAGCACCCCACTGTGCTGCTGTTATCCTGTGTTTCTTTGGCTAGAAAGTAATGCACATACTTCAAGGATTTAACGTCCTACATGTATTCATGTATGTACCACAAGGGTTCCGTCCATTTTGTGTGTACCGATGGGGGTGGGGCGTGTACTGCTGATTCAGGCCGCTTGATTAAAAACCAAAATAGCAAGATAGAACAAGAGAAGAAAGAGGTCATCGGAAGATGTCAAGTCGTTATTATAAGAGTACATATTAATGATCAGACATTTTGAATCTTTGTTTAAGACGTCCCTTCGTTCCAATGGTGCTTGTTTTTCTTCAACGAAAATATCCACAGAGGGCTTTCATATCCGGAATCTTGCCGGGAGCCTTCTGGCTCTGGAGAGGAGAGATTTTGTTGGCTAAGATCTAATTTTTCGGTTGAGCCAAGTATCAATGCCGTCGCTGCATATGCCGGCGCTCTGGCCGTATTAAAATAAAACAGAGCTATTGTGTAAACGTAGAAAGGGGGCACGTGAAAGGCTTGACCGTATTGTGGTAGTCTTTCGAGAGCGGATTTAACGATTGTCGCAAACGGCGGCATCAACCAGGTGGGATGTCAGGGTCCAAGGGGGGTATATGAACCGGAGGGGTTTCGGATTTATCATCAACCTGGTTTTCACTAGCAAAGCTGTCTGAAAAATCAGATGGTGGCGGCGGCGCCTCTAGTAAATGTAAACATTCTGATGAATCGGTGTCTGTCGGCAAAATTCTTGTACCATCAGTAATACATGACCCTCTGAGGAGGCATTCATCCATCAGAGACGCAGGCCCGTCCCTCACGGCCAATCCAATGGCAAGAACGAGTGCAAATGAAAATTTAGCCCAGAGCTCAAAGGGTCTATTTGGAGGGATTTCTGGAGATATAGATAAGGGATATTCTCTTGCGCAAACTCCGGGAGGGGTGCACATTAATGCTGAGGTATCGTCGGGCTGAACTTTAGTAGCGCGTTTCGTTGGTGTTTCTTCAACATGTGAGGTAAGGGAACGCATTTTAGAATGGGAGGAGTTCGTCAGATTCTTGGGATTGGAAGTGGCGGCCGTGCTATTGTCATTGTTGTAACTGATCTGGCACTGGTGTTTGTTTTTGAGCCATTGATTTCTCGGCTGACCACCTAAGAAAAGGCCCAGAACCCACCAGGACAACTTCCCCAGCCTTTTCCAGTTAGCATGCCATGCGTTTGCAATCATTCGCCGAACCAAGTTTACGGGGCTAGGGACAGCATCCCAAATGTAGTAGAAAGCGTCTCGCCTGCTATCAAGAGATCGTATAGAACTGCATGGTACTGGATAAATCTTGCGAAGTCTTGCTACCCTCGAATCCAGAATCGCCACAGGGGTAATGTCCCGGTCCATTTTGCGATTGGTTCGGGGTCCTAAGCGCGTTGATGAATTGTAAGAGGTTTGGCGAAGCTCTTTCTCCAGCGAACAGGGTGGAATTCGTTTGGAAGGCTCGTTTTGTTCTTGAGTCTCATATGCTGGCGGTTCCATCAGAGTGCTTGGATGGACATCGTCGAAAAAGATGCGAGACGATCCTGTAGCCGAACGATCATCCAGGTCACTTTCCAGAGGCGCCATTCCCACGGAGATTCTATGGTCATTGATGGCTTCATCGAAGGTTTGATATCGATGTGATTGTCCTTCAAGAGCACGGAGGGTGTCGGGCTCCATCCAAGTTGAGTTGGGAGAATCGTGAGCACTAGTAGGGCGCAAATGGAAAGGGGATATTGCATCGCTGGAGAAAGAATGGCGGTGTACTTGGCCAGCAGGTACATGTGGGGAAGTAGTAGGTAGTATAAGTGGTTTCAATGCGCATGAGCCTGGAGGGAACCGCCTCATCCTCCTGTGACGGTTGGAAAATTTCCCTTGAACCTCGGGTGATAGAGGGAAAGAGGTTCCCCAAAAGGATGAGTTTGATGAAGAATGGGAAATCATGGATGAGCGTTGTGATTCTGGGGCACGGGTAGACGGAGGGGAACAGGAGTCACCTACCCCAGAGTCGAGAGACATCAGTTCAGCATCATCCGTGGGTGGATTTCTTTGTGCTGACGATATATATGAGCGATCACATGGGCGATCGTCATGAACAGAAGGGTCCAGCGAGGGATTTGAGCCAGGTACTGATAGGGGTTGAAAGAGTGCTTTTCGAACGGGAGACAAAGGGATCTTGGAAAACATAGATCGAGGCCTTGGTGTCCGATACACACCGTCCGCTCGCGGAGAAAAAGCCTCGGGCATGCATTTCAATCCGGGCGACGACTCTATCCTTGTTGGCGATTGGGCCAATAGTTCCGTTAACACGTCGATCCTCCGCTCCAGGCTACGATTCGTTGAATTGACTGCTTCCATATTTTGTAACTTTCTGGTCGCCATTTCAATTTCCCATTGCTGCTCATGGATCTTGTTTTCTTTAATTTCAATATCTCTTTCTAAAGCGCGAATTTTGGCACGAAGCCCTGACTCCTTGTCGATCGTGTTGCGTAATTCGCCCTTCAATCGAGTTTCGAATTTGGTCTCCCATTCTAGCAGTTCTTGTTTTAATATTTTAAATTCCGCATTGAGGGCTTTAAACTTCGCTGCCTGAACATTTGTCGTAGATGAGTCTATCGATTCGACCCGATCTAACGAGGCGGCAAGTTGTTCTTCTAGATGTTCTATGTACCTGGAAACCTCGAGGTCTGCGTTCCTGTTTGTCATATTTAGTCGTCTCTTTGAGCGGTCGAGGTTACTGAAGGGTGGTGATCTCCAAGGAGAAGATCTCTTCGATTTCGCTGGCATATCTGGATCACTGTAGTCGAAAGTGTCCAGATCAATAGGAGGCCCTAATTGCCCGGTGCACTTCGAAGGGGAATATGTGGGGAAATCATTGGTAGATGGATCTGGCGATGGCAGATCATGGAACAAGGAAGCTGCTGGCGGTCGTGGAGACTGACGATATCGTCGCTGTGTAGAGTTATTGATTTCTTGGAGAATACTCGAGCGGCGCGTGTGTGATGTTGTTGGTCTTGAGAGATTGGGGCTTCGATCTATGCTGGCAGTATCATTATTCTGTTTGTCTAAATGTTGGTCAGAGTCCCCTGAAATCGATCGCCATTTTGTGAAAGGGGGAGTGATTTTTCGTGCCGGGAGTAATGCGCCACGAAAACCCGAGTTTCGTAGTTGGAGCCGTCGATTCTGGGCACTGCAAGGCTTTTCGGGTTGGCGTTGGGGCGGGGACACAGATGACAGGCGAGTGGGGTGGAAGATGCTGGCACGACGGGAGGATGGAGGTCTTGTGGTAGTGGTATGATTGGAGAAAGCATCTGATAGGGAGGCCTCTGCGGTAGTAGTAAAAACATCGTCCATGACGGACACCCAAGAAAAGCACGAGAAAACAAATTATTACACGGGCGGAAAACCCAGCTCCATCACAGGCGCGTCAAACACAGGCCTGCGAACCACTCATAGACCATTCATTGGCCAATGGCAAAAGGGGGTTCTGATTCCAGATGGAAGCGCATGAGAAGGCGAGATGGACCGAGGAACAATGGCGGAGGGCAAACCCTGCCCAGGTGGGTGACGAAATACTGTGTAGGGCCGGGATAATTTGCATGAGGTGCGGAGGAGAGTATTGTTCAGCGGGGCCAGGGGAAATTGGCTAGAAGGCTACAACATAAAAATCTCTTGTCTAGGTAAAGAAGCAACCCCAAATTCACAATTGAAGATCAGGTTGATCAGGTCTTGCAGGCTATTTCTATTCGCATCAAAGCCCAATGTTTGTTTTCATCAGCCCTCTGTTTGCCATCCAGGGGCATCCGCCGTTGCTAAGGAAGTGGAAGAAACCGGTACAGGACCCAGCAGGGGTGGCGTGTTGAAGAGCTTGGCTGGGATGAAGTGGGTTGGATTGGGTTGGAGTGGGTTGGAGTGGATGTTGTTTTGCTGGGCTCAATTGACTTTTCCCCTTTTGGGACTGGCCAGAGCCGCCTAGACCATCACATGATCGCGCTAAACTCCACTTTCGGAAATAAGCTAGTGTTTGGGTCTTGGCGGCAACCACCATCATGTGACATTTGTATCAATCAATCCATCCATTGATGTCATGAATTATCTGCTCTGCTCAGTGAAGAGTGATGTGAAGTGGTTTTAAAGCAGTGGTGTGAAGCTGATTGCTAACAGAGCATCGGAGAAATTGCAGTTACAGCATCCGGAAATATAGCAGAAATGTAGAGAATTGAACTGCTTGCTAGCCACCCCACCACTAATCTATATAACTAATGATAATATACGGAGTACATAGATTAATATAGACTATAGCTATCTCTGAGAGGTATTTCTTTATCAATTATATGCATTGTTGGTGATGATATTGTCAGACCCTCTGGTCACGTGACGTAGTTTTCCACCATATAGCCGTCTCGTAGCTAGCTCTCTTTATTCAATCAAGCTTGCCACCTTCTGTCAGGTATTACATGCTAAAATAGAGTGTCACTGTTGAAAAAAAAAAAGCATATATATTGTATTCATACAATAAAGATATAAAAATGAAAATAGATTCTATCAAAAGATAAATGATTTATCTAGCTCTGATACTAACATCCTTTCATTGAACTGAAGTGATTATTTTACTATTTTCATTTAAAGATTTTATCACATGAAGAGTGTCATCTGTCAGAGGTGGAAGGTTGGTTAATTGATGAAAGAGCTAGCTAGAAGGCTATCATATAGTGGGCGGATTGGAGGTCATGTGGCCTAGCGGAGAGTATGCCAACACCTCTCCTGGCCACGAAGATCCTCTGAGAGCTTGCCTAGCACATCTGAATATTACGTGCAAAATTTGCCTAACTATTGCATTCATATTACACCATTCCTGCTTTCAAATCTCATTAAAATAGTCCTTATTTCGTGCGAATTGGAGTTGTAGCTTGGCCAATATAGCGGCGATCAGTGGCGCCCAATATCATGATTCAGTATCTATCATATCCTTCATATCTTCACTATTCATATTCTTCTTGTGTTCAGAGTCCTGCTGCCATCATATTCTCTATATTCAAAGCTTCCATGATGTTCTCAGAGAGATAGGATGATGGTTTTGGGTGCATTAGGTACAGGTAGGAATGAAGATTGTATTTAAATCTCTAGAGGAATTGGCATCTCTAGAGGGGTTATTTTGCATCTGTGGAGGAGTTAGCATTTCTGTGGGGATTGATATTGGAGTTTGCATCTCTAGAGGAGTTGATAGCTGTCAGAGCCTTGGAGTTCTGATCATCAAAATCCTTTATAAGAATAATTTTATGCTAGATTAACTTGTCAATGAACTCATCCAGATTGAAGGTAGGGATGAAGGTTTTATCCTTGCCAGTACGGAGGTCTTTGAGGTAGGTTTGAACTCAAGCCCGATTGTAGGTGCTTGGGATGTTTATGAATTGCCTTCCACGAAGGACTTTTCTTGTTGATCTTGGACATGAATTCTAGTCCTTTGCAGGCCATCTTGTTGAGATCTTCTGTTGTTGTTGATCTTTGACAGGAATTCTAGTCCATGTTGATCATTCTGTCAAGATCTTCTTGAAACTGACATGATATATTGTTTATATCAAGCTTGCCAGAGGTTGCCCACTATCGTAGGAGGCTCACGGAACCAACCTCTATTTAAAGCTGAACATGTATATGAATGGCACGGGGACGCGGCAAAGGGCTCATAACCTGTCAGAGGTGGAAGGCTGGTTAATTGATAAAAGAGCTGTAGCTAAAGGTTATCATATCCATGTATAGTGGGCGGATTTGTTAGTCGAGGTATGTGCCATCCTAACCTACTATTTAGTTGAGCTCGTCTAAACAACGTTATCCTCCTAGAGGATTGGAGGTCACGTGGCCTAGGAGAGGCAGCCCTATGCCAGCATCATCACTGATCATCAAAGATAAAACTGTTTATCAAGTTCACAGGTTGCTTTTCTGGCTTGAATAGATTTGGTGTCAATAATGATCATCTGTGATTGGTTGATTAAAACTTTGAAACCTTGGAACAGCAAAATCTTCTGAGAAAATCTTCTGAGATTCTGAGTTAACTTGAGATAAGGCCTACAGAGGAACCTTGGAACCTTGGAAGCTTCCAAGTTCTTTTATCGTTGTCACGTGACATATAACAACGTGATTTCTTGCGCACTTTATCCATGGATAGTTTCTCTCTCATAGCATAGATTTCCACCCAATCAAGCTTCTCTATATTTCCACTTCTTCACAAAGGACTCAATAAACCTACCAGCCTGCTGAGTTCCTTTGATATAGATATTTACACCAAGCATTGATCAATGAATACTAGGTAATTCCCAATTTAAACGAATCAGTTTGGTCTCTATGTCTCATAGATGAAGGATATAGATAAGAGATCTATGATGAGATCATCATGATCTTGAGATTCGAAGGTTCGGCCCTATGGGAGTTTAAGCTCCTGGCCACAATTAGGGTTCGCGAGGCTGAACCTCTATTTGACATGTTCAGCGCGAAAGGATTAGACAAATCATCTTTTCAATATTATCAATTGGCTGAAATCGTCACCTTGATACCTCGTTTGTCATGGGAAAGAACTTTGAAAGAATTCTTTCGAATTACGTACAGCCAACCGGTACCCGCCGTACGCGGTGTTTTGGGATAAACAGAACATCGCTGTGCTTCTTACTTGGCCATTAACGGCTACGAAAAGGTTCATTTTCAGCTTAACAGCTATGGGCTTGGGCTATTAGCGGGAAGCATCCAATGACATGTTCCTTGTATGATATTGAATGGTTTCGAGAAGTTACCATTCGCCACAATCTAAATCGTTAGGGATCGTATCGCTAATATCAGTATCTAGATATTTTTCGGGGACGCATTGGAAGAATAAGAATTAGCTATCAATGCATGATGACCTACGCCCTATTTCGAGCCGGAAAACCTCCACGCTATGACGTGCTCATTACCTGGTTTAACAACCGTTTCTCCCGTGAGATTCTGGCTATCTCAAACATAGAGCGCTGGCTAAGTCTGAGGTCTCGGAATCCACCGAGTGGGAATCTTCAAGTCTGATAACAATGCGGAAATAGCTACGGATGTACGTGTCCATGGGTAGCCACAATGAATGGTGACCATACCTCGTAGGAGGG
The DNA here is from genome assembly GCA_002572855.1 of [Emmonsia] crescens. Classification (NCBI taxonomy): domain Eukaryota; kingdom Fungi; phylum Ascomycota; class Eurotiomycetes; order Onygenales; family Ajellomycetaceae; genus Emergomyces; species [Emmonsia] crescens. Next base: position 87,015 of record PDND01000015.1, on the reverse strand, counting down.
AAATGGCGTCTATTTGTTGCGATAAACATTACGTCGACTATATCCATGGATGTATCAATGGTGGCTAGGCCGGTTAGCAACCGGTATCGAACCTAGCTAATCCCCACAGAACCGCGGTGCTTCGCAGCCACTTTTATTTACGAATGAGGAGAGAATGTTATTTTACCCTAGGCTAAGATTAGGGACAAAAGGAAGTACTGTAGCAGGAATGTTGCAGACAGGAGCTGGCTGTTCCTTGGTAACTTCTTCGGGAGTGTCGAAAATCTCCTATCGAGATTCTTTCTTTTCTAGCTACGAGCAAGCTGCCCCAAGGAATACTCTGTCTGCTGTGTTCAACCGGCATTTTTTAAGGTTCAGGAGAGTATTTATACTCCCCTTCCTCTCCGTCATCCTCCTTTCTCTTTTGTTCTTCTTTTATTTCAACATTCCTCTCAACTTCTTTCTTCGTTCTTAATATAAAAGATCAATTGAGAGTTAACAGAATACGACATGCGTCTTGCCCCATTAGCCCTACTGCCAACCCTCTTGGGTCTGGCAACTCCACAGGGCGCCCTGTCTGCACCGAATCCTCAGGCTCCGTCGGCTCCTGCAGCACCGTTTCCATCTGCTGGAGTGGATGGTCAGGACCCCCAGCCGCCAACGGGGCCTGGGGCTCCGATTGTTCCTCCAGCGCCAGATACACCGATGGCGACAGGAATACGCAATAGCACCCAGCCACCCGCACTTAACTCAACAGGTAACCAGCCTCCGCCGCAGCCGCTGTCATATCCGCCGGATGGATCTTCGGGAGGACAACCGACACCAGTCGCGCTTAACTCATCAAGTAATCAGCCGCCTCCACCACAGCCACCATATCCACCATATCCACCCCAGCCCCAGCCGCCATTCCCACCCCAGCCCCAGCCACCATTACCACCTCAACCCAGGCCCCGACCCCCACCGCCGCAGCCTCAGTATCCTACCCATATCCTTCGTACACGCAGCAAACCAGGCGATCCGCGATCTGGTCTCTACGTGGTCGGGTTTCCGTCAAGGCAAAACAAGTTCGACTTGGTCCTTACGCACGATCGGTATCGAGCCACGAGGGCTATAATGACTGGTAACTACGAGCAGTTCCTCATGGACAGTGGTGCCTACGGATTAGTGCCTTTCCTATCTCCTTACTTACGTAAGTATTGTTCCGGTTGGGCTGTGGCTTGCCTGCCTCACCCCTTAGTGCGTATATTGAAGAAGTTGGATAATGAGAATATCGACTTTCTCCGCTATCTTTCGAACATCTTTCGTTTAATTTTTGATCCAGACGAAATATTAACAAGTTTATGAAATATATTAGAATGGGGCGAATTGTTGATGGTCCCTGGGCCGGGGTCGCCGGGCTGGTTTGTTAATTTCAACGGACAGCTTGTTTTTGGCAATGATCCCCCTGACAGCTTCCTCGGTAAGTTTTGTCTGGGTGTCTCCTTGTGGTGTACTGCTTATTTGGATTTCTTTATCGACCTGGCTAACCCGCTGCGTTCTTTTTTTCTCTCGCCGAAGCCTGTGACTGGTGGCATGGACGACCGCAATTGTTCTACGCCCAGCCAACTGCCGAAACCATTCCTACCTGCTCAAGAGTCACTCTTATCATGGAGCCTGCGTAGTCGGCCAGAGGGCTCTTGCTTGGGGTTGGAATGGCTGTTAAGCCGTTAACAATATACTCACAAACGCTCCTTAATAAACTAATCTCCTAAATAAATTAATCTCCTTAATAAACTAATCGAAACCGAAGCTGAATCAATGGAGCACGTCTAGCTTTTCTCTCGTTTTTTTAATTGTTTATTGGCAGCTCTTGCGCTAAATTTTTCGTGTTTAGCATCAGTATAGTCTTTCGCTTCTATGGCTACATCTCAAAGTTCTTGGAATAAAAGAAAAGAAAAGGGCTTAATTCAGGGATAATGCAAAGATGTGACCTTCCTATGGGAAAATTGACTTAATTTTTAAGTAAAACCAAAAGATTTACTTAAATTTTCTCCTAGTTTTCAAGTGCTATACGTTCAACGGTCCTGGATCTTTTAGTAGTATATACTCCCAACCTTTTACCCCCAACCTCGAGCAACATCCCCGGTGCTGTATTGACTACCTAGGTACCTACCTAGGTAGGTAGCAAGAGTAGTTAGCTGCAATTCCTCACCCTTCTTAATAGGCAATCTCAAGCACAAGCTCTGTCTCTCACACAGAAGTTGGACATGTCCATGCTTAGAGAGCTCTTTATTGAAAAACATACCTAGGTATTCTCGACTTTAACTAACAACCTTGGAAGTTAAACATGGCTCAAAAAAAGTTTACGGTGGATTAAATCTTGGCTCACTTTTTTGAACCGCAGAATATTTCATCTAAAATACACTCACACTACATGAATTACAACTGTCGGATAAGATTAGAATAGAGTTAGTTAAAAGTAAGACCTTGAGTACTAGTAATATGAAAAATATCCCTTCGTTAAAAGATATATATAAGTGTGTGGATGATGTGTGTATGTATGTCGTTTTAATAAGATGAGGATTTGAACCACGCCGAAGGGTTATCTCGGGGGTGAATTCAAACCACGACGGTTTTTTGAACCACCAATACTTGGGAATATAAATAATGCCAATGTCAATATTACGTCGCCCTATCAATTGTCTGCTGCGCTGTTAAAAACATTTCGTGGTGGAAACGTTTGAAGTGAATCATCGACTCTAATTGGCCAAACCCTAAATTGACACAACCTCCAGGACTAATGTACCTAGCCTCCGAGGTCCGAAAGCAACGACAACCTCAGATCAAAAAAATTCTTTATCGAAATACGTCGATAACATTATTACCAAAGCTACAACAGGTCTCCATACCTTGCAACGAAACTTCCCCCAGTGACGAAGGCCTACATCAAAATTTTTTAACTCAAATAAAACGATATTAATAATAAAAATAACGAGAGAAAAGAAATCATGGCCCAAGGCGAGCTCAAAAAATCAAAACCAGCAGCCTCTGCCAAAAAGTGCTCCCTTCCATCCACAATACTCATACGATAGGGTCGATTCGAGCCGAGAAAGCTAACATATACCTATCGATCTACAGGTCCAATGCCCTAGGCCCTAAAAAGGGCGCTCGAGTAATCGCACCCAAGAAAGCAAACCTGATCAGGCACAAGAAAATGACCAAGGTACGTAACAAATTCCATTGAATTTCAGCTCCACCCCACCCGTAAGGGTTTTGTCAGTGGTTACATGTTTGCCTGAAAGACATCATATGGAATGCGGGAACGACTTTTTTGTTTTAAAATCAGTGGGAAGCTGCGGGAATCTATGCTGATTTTTCACTATCTCACCTCTAGAAACTTTCTTCTGGTTTAACCGCTCGAACGGAACGGTCACTAGCGGAACGAGCGGGACACTTGGAGCTACTTGCCGGAGGGAAGAAAAGTAAAGATGGAAAGGCGAAGAAATGAGGGACTCGTGAATTTGCCGAAAATTCCAAACGGTGGAACGATTGCATGTCGTTGTGGGGGTGGGCGGAATGGCAGCACTGAGATACATCCAATCAAGGCAAAATTTAAGACTTGGTTATCAGCCCGTTTTTGGGAGAGAGATGGATTTACGTACGATAATCGCCCTTGGTCCGCGTGACTTTGAGAGACCTTGATATCGCTTGCAACCCCATTTCGATGCTCGTCCATCGCCTGCCAATGCTACTACCGCCATGTTCTCCCCCAGTTACTCTGCCTTGCTGCTTCGACAAATTATCCCGATTATGATGCGCATGACTTACCAACGCAAGAAAAGCCTAAAAATGAGCTGGATATATCCCGCTTGCACATTTACCACCAAAGTCAAAATACCCGAAGATAAGCGAGCAAAATTGACAAACCTCACAAAAGCCACTCTACGCCAAGGCAGAATCGGGAGAACAATAAAACACCTTTTAATCGAATTTCGGACCAATAAAAGAAAAGGAAAGCAAAGGAAAGCAAAGGAAAGAAAAGAAAAGAAACGAGGGGAGCGGGAGCGGGAAAAGCAGAAGGAGTGCTTACTTGCGGAACACAATAAAAGGTCGCCTGCCGCTCAGCCTTGTCAACTTCCCTGGACACATGCACGCCCATTTGACTAGCTTCACGATTGGCTCCTCATGCGTACATAAAAACGCATCATCTTCACTGCCATGATGCGTTTCACCTTAGCTACTGCGCAAGTACTTGATTTTTCACATGATAGGTGGTGTTACTTTGAGAAATAGGAAAATAAACAACCTGCGTTGCAGTATGCTTCATATTTCCTTTTTTCTCGCTTTTTCAGCTTTTCACTTGATGCCATAGGCTGGAAGACACATATTTGTTAAACTAGCTAGCCATATCAAAACCCGTTATATTTTCCAGGTTGACGTGAGCAGAGAGAATCAACCGAGTCTTAAGCTGGTGTATAAGTTTCTTATGAAGCTTCGTGGGTTTCGGGTTTTTGGCCCCCGTCACTCTAAAAGCGGGAAAGGGAAATTTTACCGGGGCGGAATATATCTTTATGCTCTGTGAGGGAGGAAGGCTGGAATTGGAGAGAAAGTTACAGCTACCGAGTGGTTAATCTTATTGTAGAGACCGCATGACTAGGTGGAAACTTCCAATAGAGCGAAGAGAGAGCAGGAACAGATCCGTGGATATGTAGAGCGTAATTAGAAATGGTTGGAATATTAGGATAAGGGAATAATGGAAGTGGAACCGTAAATGATGAAGATACGTATATGTACTGTACACATACATTGTACAGCACAAAGGGAGCGAAAAACAAAAGAGAAAGGATATGTGTAAATATGAATTATGCAAGAGTGAATATAAGCAGAGAGAAATGGCTTTTGGGGAATGACTCCTTATGGGGCAGTTGGGTATGTTAAAACGCAGCCAGAATCCGGCTTCTGGTATGGTGCGCGTGTAAATAGATTAAAAGAAGATTGAGCCAACAGGAGAAACGATGACATCAAAAGAAGAGCAAGAAGAAGAATCAAACAGCATGGCATTCCTCTCCATACCCAGAACAAGAAACATACAGAAAACCTTGCATCCCCAACCCCTCCAAAGCTACCTGCAAAAGCTCGATATTCGGCTCTGCACACCTGCTTCTCGAATAAGCTCCTTGCCCCTTGCCATCCACACATCAAACCCATCTAGCGACGCGTCGGACGGGAAATCATCCCAAATACTCGTCGCATCTGCATATGTCGACCACACACCATTAAGGTCTGTCGGGACCGTCCACGCCGGCAACTTCAGCTTGACGGACGTATAATAAAAGTACAAGACCTGGCAGAGGCGGCGAACGCGATCCTCATAGCGTTCTTTATTGGCATCTGGCGTCGTGCCACCATCGCCGAGAAGTTCCCACCACGACACCCGCCACCGGAGCGTGAGCAGGATCTGTCCTAGCTGCGAGACGAATTTTATAAAGGAGTCGTAGGAGACGCTGTCCCATTTGTTCTTGTTCAGGGCGTTTTGGAGAGCGCGGTAGCCGTCTACCTCGAGTTTGCGACAGAAAATGCGGGAGAGTTGGGCGGCGAGGAGGATGTCGATGCAGTCTTCTGGATTGTGGACGTCCATGGGTCGATTGGCTTGGTCGTTGGATACGGGGACGAAATCGTAGCTGGCGCGACTAGGCATGTTGTTCCATTGGGATAGGAGGGACTGTAGGGTCTACGCATTAGTCGTGATATTGTGCACTTGGGGGTGGGGATTTTCCCGAAACGGCTTACAAAAAGATTGTTTACTGGGTCGCAATCCTTGACGCAGCTTGTCCACTTGTTGAACTTTAGGATTTTGCGATCGATGAAATCCCGAAGGTCATAATGGGAGCTGTCTTCCGCTTTATTGAGCCCCTCAAGATAATTATAAGTTTCATTCAAGTCTAATATATATAAGGTACCCCACGATTGACGAGCCCGGATGTTGAATCGTCCACGGCGCTTGTCAAGGAGATCGAGCAAATCTTTCATTTCGAATGTGACTGGTAACTCCATCCTCACCCGTGTCGAACCGTCTAGGGTTGGATGGTTGATTGCTCGTTGGGCTGGTGATCAAAGTTAGGAGAATAAATTAAAGCGCAACCTAAATGGAGGAACTTACAAATATAATTGCAAGTTCCAGACTCGACAATTTGGAAAAAGTCTGCTTTCACGCATGGTTGTTTAAAAAGAACCGTTGTGGCCTGCTCTGTATGTGTTATTTTGGCCTGTTCTGTGCATGCTGTTCTGGCCTGCTCAATAATGCATGTGCCGCATGGACTCTCGCCGGAACACTAGTGGCTAACAATCAGAACTATCATGAATGTAAGGAGAAGAAGTTTTACCTTTTTCTTAGCTAGACGACACCATACGCAGACACTCTTATCCTTTCTCCGCATCGCAGCGTTTCGCCGTCCGTCGAGTGATAAGGGGCCATTGCGACGTGCTCTGGGTACTGCTGGAATACATGCGGAGGGTTCTAATGATCCTCCTAACCCATCCTCTTGAACAATCTGAATAGCCATCGTTTTCACACGCTTCTTGTCGACAGCGCCCATTTCCCTACTCTTCCGCTTTCGGGTTGTGCTAACGGGTGTGCTATGGCTCGGCTTATGGGACGTTACTCTTGAAGATAATTCGCTTATAGTTATGTCGATCAATCGATCTGGGGAGCGGGAAGGGCTACTCGATAAGTCTTCTTTTGCGTCGCTCACCGGAGTGAGCTGGCTGGTTTTCCATAATGAGTATGGTGCATCCTCTTCGAAGTGACTAGGCCAGCCCATATACTGGCCATTGTTTTCCCCCTGAGATCTCGCATTGAGAATGGTATGCCTGTTGTGGCCAGGAAAGAGCATACCATCTTTGTCTGAAACGTTTGGTGATAGTTTCTTCTTTGGAACATCATGATACTCATTGCCATCTTGGTTAAATAATTCTGAGGGAGTTAGTTTAGCCGAGAAATCCGGAATCTGAGCAGTGATCGGGTCTGCATCTGGGTACTCTCCGCAGGTGGGAAATTCTAGTTGTGACAACGAAAAGTATGAGACAGAGTAGTTCTCTGTGGCTCCACTCTTTTCACCGTTACCAATGTCATCGTCCCTCGATATGGTGGATCTGTATGCCTGAGCAACAGAAATCTGTTCCTCTTCTAGGCTGGAAGGCCACGACTTACGTAGATCTTGAAACACGGTTTCCGGTTCATATGCATGCTGGAAGCGGTCTGTATACTCCCTGACAACGGTTTCCTCTTGATCGTGTGGTTGATCCGGAGGTAAACAGCCCATGCCTTCAGCCAAATCGCGGAAGTCCAAGGATGTGTTGAGTTTTCCAAAATATGAGAGCGTTGTGCTGGGATATTGATCTGTATCGGAAAAGGTAGATTTATCATAAGGAGCCCAGTGTTCTTCTTCACTGGTTTCTGGCGTTCCGGAGCCAAACTCGACCTTCGGACTTTCGGCATTTTCGTTGAGGGTGCATATTTGTATGGTGGCATCTGGGAGGCTGTTTGGATCGCCTTCAGCATTGGCCTTACTACCTCAGCAAGGAGGGTCATCATACTTGAAGTCAAAATCACCATCTAGGCCACCGCGGCCCGTCATCACCGTATTTTGTGTTTCTCCTGGCTGCTGGAGTAAACGGAATTCGTCGACATATGATTCTATGTCCGGGTCCCCCTGTATAGAATCATGGCTAGGGTCAAGCTCGGGGGTTTGCTGCGGAATGGGATTATCCCACGAAGGCGAAATAGGATTGATGTCCGGCATTTGGCTTGTTCGATAATCGATGGCCAATACTCGTTGCTGGCAGAGGGAGCTCACGTTGTATGGAGGGAATTGGAGGTCCAAAGCCAGAGAAGGCTGAAGAGGGCTGCCACTGGGGCTAACGTTCGAAATCATCTCAGTTGGGTAACTTGGGCAACAGGCGTTGCTGAGTTTCAATGGTGACTTCATTATCTTTCTTCAGTGATGTAGATTAACTTTGAAGAAAAGGGTGCCGCAAGCTAGGTATAAGAAGAGCAGGTGGGGTGGAATTGATGCTAAAAGCAATGGCCACGCTAAAATCCGAGGAGGTGGGTTTGTCAGGGCTTAGGTCCCTTGCGGATGATCAAGAAGAGTGGTGCAGTAATAATGGATAAAAATGGTTATAAAGATATACTTTTTTTCTTCAGCTGTCAAAAGACAGGATTGGTGGAATAATAGCAAAAGGCACGAAGTCAAAGTTGAGAAAAATGAGGCAAGATCAAAAGCAATGCAATGTGGTCGAGTCATCAGATCTCTCAATATCCATGATCCATGCCTCAAAAAACAATTTCTTGACTAACGCCTAGTTACCCAGCTAATGGGACACCAAGCTTGTATGAAAAAGAGATCCGCAATAATCATCTACATAGCCGCAACCCCCAATCTGATGGGAGAGGATTCATGTTAGTTATCCGCGATTCCATGTAGGATGACCGGCAGCCGCTGAACTTGACACAAAGCAGCAGAAGAAAAAAGCAAATATGGAAAAAATCTTTTGCAGCGTGCCAGCAGGAGCGGATATTATTGATCCGCCTGAGCTTGGAACTAAGGGGTTTTCTTTTTTTCCAAGGTTGTCTTTCGTGTCTTCTGTGGCTGACGCTTGCAGGGCGGAAGGTTGGAGGATGGAAGTGTCCAGATCCACGGGGGTTGCTCACCGGGGCTCCGCATCTGGCTTAATCGCTTGGCAACTCCCCCACTCGGCTGCTTCCGACTCCGGGGAGCTCGTATTTCCCCGATCCACTAGGATGTCAGAGGCCGGGAACAATCCGTGATAATGCAATCTTTCGCGGGAAACTGAATGCCCCTCGAGGATATATCCCACTCGCCAAATGTAGCCGGATCTTCGCAATCCTCTCGTTGTTTGTTGCTGAGGCTTGCTGAGAGTTTCTGCCTTGCTTGCTGCAGAGCCAAAGCCGTGTGCGACCTGCCTGATATTCATAGATGTTTCCTGGCTACGGCTGGTTTGATAGTACGCTGTACACCACCCAAGCGCAATGACTCGGGTCCCACCCCCCCGCCATCGTCGTTACAACCAACATAACGACCGTTGATAGTAGGGGTGTTTGTGCGGAGTGTTCCATTTTTGTTTGTTATCAAATAAATGTACTGGGAGGCTTGTTACATATATTCACTATCAATTGATACTTCTTTATTATTTGAATTCATTTGTGAACATCTATATCTTTCAACAACCATTCTCTTGAACTGCTCCAAACTGCAGTTTTATTTATTTATTTATTTAGATCATAATAGATTCCACCAGTCCCACCCACACTTCCACGTCAAGGTAGTTTTTTTTACGTGTGAGCCTTGAAATCCTCGTCAGCCTTGTCAATTCCCGTCGCGCCGTTTTAGACCCACGCTCCAAGCGAAGAGCAAATAATAACCTTATTATTCTTGTCGCAATGCACATCCTGGTATTGACTTGATTCTTTTACGTCTTTTTTTTCACATTTTTAATGTTTAATCTGGCTCTATTTCTGCTGTTCGGTTGCCTTGTATCTCTCCCACATCCAAACAGCTTGTGGAAGCCCCAGTCCTGACGGCTGGTGAAATATCGAGATCGTTTCTTTTAAGCACTAGTGTGAGAAGTCTAGCTGATTGGAAGCCATCTCATCTCAGGTAGTGAATGATGACGGACCTCCTTCTCAGAAATGTTCACCATACCTGTTCCCCTTCGTCAAAACGCTTGAAAAAGCCGGTCATCTGGTTTCTGTTGTCATCCCCGATTCATCACGGTCCTGGATTGGCAAAGCACATATCATTGGCGAGAGGTTGAAAGCGACCTATATTTCTCCAGAAACTCTCCTCAAAGATTCTGGCAGTAACCACGATCAAAATGATACCGGAGCCAATGGTCTGAGCGCACCTAGCAATCAGCACGGCGGATCAACCCCGGACTCCACACGGGAGAGTGACCCGGGCCGCCACTGGGTAGTCGTCAATGGCACCCCTGCTGCGTGTACTCAACTAGGCATCTTCTGCCTCTTCCCTGACCGCGAGCCCATCGATCTCGTAATTTCGGGACCTAATCACGGTCGAAACGCCTCAACCATCTACGGCTTGGCCAGCGGTACTGTAGGCGGCGCACTCGAGGCTGTGACATGCGGCAAGAAAGCTATTGCACTATCTTTTGCTAGTAAAGATAAGCAGCCAGCAGAGACCATCCAAGCTGCTGCCCGACTCTCTGTGAAGCTTATCGAGTACCTCTCTGCCCGTTGGCCGGATGAAGGCGTGCAGCTATACAGCATAAACGTGCCAATGCGGCTGGACGTTGACGAACGGCCGATTGTCTACACTAGCATGTTACAAAACTCCTGGTCCAAGTCTAGCCTCTACGCGGAAGTCGATATAAGCGCTTCTCAGCTTAACAACAACAACAATGACGATAGAGATTGGCGCGAGGGGGCTTCTCCCACGGAAGGTCGCGGTGGCAGCGAGAAAGAACAGCTGCAGCAGACTAAATATTTCCAATGGGCTCCAGAGCTTTCAGATATCCAACGAAGTGTTGAGATGAGCCAAGTCGGCACTGATACATACACGGTTATGAACGGATGCACGAGGTGATTTTCCCGCGCCGCCCCGTCCTTCCTTCCTCCCTGCCTTTCATACTTTTGACGCTGACGCCTGACAAAACTGAACATAGTGTGACCCCTCTTACGGCGAATTTCAGCCATGTGTCTGGTTTCTCCGGCGAGTTGAGACTGTGAAAACAAGCAATGGCAAAGTGGGACTATATACAAGGGGCAATGGAATCTTAAAAAAGGAATAGGAAGGAACTTATCACATTGCTTTCACATTAATAATTATATCAATCTCTACCTAGGTACTTAGATCCTTGCACACGTCGATATTTGCATTATATAATGTAAAGGAGATATCCATAGATTTATTATAGCTTGTAATTTAGCTAAGTAATCTCTCTTCCATTTCCCTGAGCTAATTGCTCATATATCCAAAACCTAGCCCTGGGGAGTTGGGAGAAAAGACGAAATGCGAACGTAAGAGTATAAATCAAGCAAATCTCTCATGCCAAGATATTTAGCCTGCTGTCCTTTAGAAGTCTCTTTTTGAGGGTTGCCCTAGGCCTTGAAAGTGCCCAGGTGCCTTAGATCGGGATCATGGTGTGGGTATCTTTGGAGTAAAGAGGGGGGTCCAATGATTGTCAATATGATGGGATTAGAGTGAGTTGGAATTCAAAGATGTATTGAACAGCATATATGAACTAGTGAGATATGTTTAAGGAAAAGAAAGGGAGCGGAAAGCCACCTGTTGCATTTAAGGATACATGTTAGATATATATATATATATATGAAAATTTAAGAAGAAAAAAATATGTGGCGAGATGTAGAAAGGCAAGAGACAGAATGAATAAATGGGAGCTAGGGGGAGAGAAAGGAAAAAGCAGCTATTTGATTCGATTCATCAATCTACCCTTTCCAGCAATTGGTCACAGTCAACCCAGCAAAAACTAGCCAATTAAAAAAAGGAAAAGGAAAAACGGAAAAAAAGCACTGAACCGCTGCAAGGGAAAGCACATTACTTATATATGGGGGGAATTACAAGAATTTATAACGCTCTAGCCGCTTCTCCTGCGCCGCTTTCTACAGCAGTTGCCTGCTCTGCCTTCATCTTTCCTCGACCTACACCACCCTCGCCAACACCCATTCTCCGTGCGACGTACCGCTGTGCAACAACACCAACACCAAGGGTTAAGGTTTCCTCTATCCACTCTGCAACCCATTCGCGAGGGTCAACGCCGCCGCTCTCGATAATTTCTGCAATCGCTTCCGGGATGGTAGAATCGTTGGAGTTGTCTGGGCTAGGCCCAGGAGTGGGAGCATCAAGCCATTCAATCCACTTCTGTGGAACGGCCTGTGTAACGGCATGGAAAGCAATGCCGTGGATGGGGTCGTGAAGATAAAGTGCGAAGAAGACCTCCTCCTCAACATCATCCTTTACCTCCACTATACCCTGAGCTGGCTTTTCTGTGTCTCCGCTGGGGCCTGGTTGGAATAGTTCTGGTGGGGTAGGTTCAGAAATTGCCTGGATGGCAAGGAATATGTCACTGCTACGAACAGGGTTCGACTCTGATAGTATTTCTGATGCTTGTTTGGCAGCTTCCTCGACGCCACCTCTCGTAGAAAAGTATTCCGTTGCATATGCTTCTGCACTTGCCCGGGCAAGCTTTGTACCGACCACTGCACCCTTGATAGCTGATATAGATCGTGGTTTCCCTGCAGACACCGTCCGCCACCACGGGCCATCGTTCCAGCCAGCCGCAGAGCTTTGTTTGACGTGAGAATCTGAGCCACGTCTAGGTGCGGCTTCCCGACCGCGTTGGACAACGAGTAGATCACCTCCTTCGACCTGGGACATAACTCGAGAGAAGACTGAATAAATTAATGGATCCAGCGAAGGGTAGCCGGAGAGGTCATGTGTGATGTGAATTTGGAGACGCTCATGAGAGGAAATAGGAGGAGCTAGAGTATGGAGGAGGGAGGTAAATGTTGGGATGGCTAGAGTTCGTAACTCGCCACCTATAATAATTAACACAGCTCATTAGAACAAGGGATTGCAGGATATTGTTAAGCAGGTAGATTCGGTTTGCAACTTACCCAGACCTCGAAGAGCCCCAACATTGCCTCTAACCTGATGAGCCCATTTTTGAGCTTCCTCATTTTGTTTAATCTCCTTCACGGCAGCCTCTGCCTGCTTCACAGCAGCTGAGGCAGTAGCAAATATTCCACCCCACCAGCCACCCCCTCCGCTCCTGCTCGCTTCCTCGGATGTTGGAGTATCCCCAGCCTCCGACGAAGTTGTTTCCGGAGGGGTTATGCTTGTATGGTATGCCCGGGAGCTATCTACAGATTTCCTGGGTGCCATTTTATCGTCACTGAACCTGCCTGGGGGCGGAGTTGCCGTGGAGGTTCGTTGAGGAGATCTGTTTGAAGTGGAGGAGGTTCGGGGTGTTAGAGGTCTCTGAGAAGCAAGGTCCTGAAGCTCAGCTAATAGATCCTGCTCCGATTTTTGCTGTGCCCCTCCCACTGCCTGGGTGGCTCCATCATCGACCCCAAGGTCATCGAACTGAGCAAGCAGCTCGTCATTTGTAGGGGCTTGCTTTCCAGTCTTCGACATGGCGATGTTTCTCTCAATTCAGGTTTTGTTCGAAAGCTGGTCGATATGGCTGCACAGTTGGTAATTTTGATGTAGATACAGTTAATAATGAATCTCTCCTCATAAATGAGATCCCATTCTCGAGTAAACAACAATAAAGGGATAGGTTCGGGTTTGAACTTCCAAGGCTGTTCGAAAGTCGTCGTGATGGCGCCAAGGCTTAGTTTGTTCTCCACACTTCGAACAGCGAAAAGCGTGGAAGCGGCTGAGCTAGTCCCGAAAAGTTAAAACTGCATATGGTCACGTGTAGATTCAAATCTAGCAGGGATTTTTGTTAACGCTTGATGAAGTAATGTTCTGTACATACAAGAAACTGATGATTGAGCTTGGTCTTCCTATATTCAGAAAATAGAATCCAGAGTCATTGAATTGAGTAAAATGTTAGGCTTGAACAAAAGGGAGAACTAAGAGCACCTTGCTATGTTGGTTACATGCTGCATTCAAACGGTTTGAAATGGCTGCACAAACCTGCTACTAGATGTTGCTTTTCCCCCAGCTTTATTATTCAATCATTATGGGTATAAACATCACTGAGTTACTAGGCGAGCCATGTTGCTTCCATAAAAAATGTGATTTTCATGACATATTGAGCCCTGCAATGCCGTTTCGGTGCCCCATGCGACCTCTGCCTCCTAACCCCCAAAAAAATAAAAAATAATAATAATTGAGAGTTGAAGAGAAGAGGAAGTCAAGTTTTGTTGAACCGGAATAATAATTTACTAACGTATACTTGGTTTGGAAAGAAAAAGTATTTCAATTTTGGCGTTTTGAGGTGGTCGTTGCCCGTCGGCGGCTTCGTAGTATGTACAGTGTCCCGAGAAAGCCGATGCCGAAAAGTTGTTGGTTACCGAAATTTCTCAGTTTTCTGCGGAAACTCAGCTCATTCCGGCGTTGGGTATGTTTTGAAAATTCCCCATACTTCAATATCACATTAAGTATAGTGGTATAGAGACATATATAAATTCTACGCCGTTGGCATGTTGCCAGCTGTTGAGGATGTGAGCTTTTAGATGTTGCAATATGAACCGGAAGATCCCGGCGGGGTTAACTGCGACTACCTTGGTAGTTTTTACTCCACGATTTGTGTCGCGGGACTCTACTTTGAGCAGCATAACATAAATATTACTATATTATCCCAAAAGGTGCGTCCTGAATACCTGTGGACTCTAACGTTTTTACGTTAATTAAGTACCGTGGGCTTAATTTATGTTCCCCCGCTTCTAGAATCTTGTACTACATCCGTCCCATCGCCCATCTAACTACCCCTCCACCCCGCAACCGTCACCATGCGCCTCCCATACGTCCCTAACCCACCCCCAACATCCAACGAAGAGGATGAAACCGTCCTCAAGCGCGTCCAAGCCAGGCGGGGAGAGCGAGGCCTACTCCCCCTCGACCTAGCACTTCTCCATTCCTTCCCCGTCACCGACGGCTGGAACTCATTCCTCGGCGCCATTCGCACAAAAACTTCCCTTCCCGCAGACATTCGCGAAATCGCAATCTGCCGTGTTGCCGCTATAAACGAAGCATGGTTCGAGTGGAAGCACCATGCGCCGCTGTTAACGGAGGCCGGTTTCGCCGACGAGGCGTTGAAACTTGTAGAGCGCGGAGCGGAGAACCCGCCCACAGACGCTGAGCTGGCAGCGCTGATGTCCCCGAAACAAATGGCTGTTTTCAAGTATACGGAGGCGATGACGAGGACGGTTAAGGTGTCTGATGAGGTGTTTGCGGAGCTGAGGAGGCATTTCAGTGAGAAGGAGGTGGTTGAGATAACGGCTACGGTTGCGGCGTATAACTGCGTGAGCAGGTTTTTGGTTGCGTTGGATGTTGGAGAGATGAATAAATAAATAGGTACGTATTTATTAAATGTATGGATGTCGTGGTGGCAGTGACTCTGGTTTGTGCTGACTCTGAATGGATTTGTAGACTTTCTGGTATTTCTAGATCAGATGAGTAGCGTGTTATATATGAACACTCATCCTATGGAGTTCATGCTGAATTCAGGTTGCCAGTTAGAGCTTCGAAAAAGATTCCTTAAATCCAGTGTAAAGCTGACACAACGCCGTCGAAAAGAAATCTGTTGGAGATAGAACGGGACAAGAAGAATAAATTGCTTTTTATTTTGATTAGAAAGGATATAAAACATGATCAGTGATGAGCATTAATTGAACCCTAGGCTTTGAGTATCGCAAACTGGCATCCGCTGGGTCCTGCTCATATGACAAGGTGCTCTATGACAATGTACGTAGGGAATATAGATTGGGAATATTGCTATGTATGAGATATCTTCAAATTCAACAAGAAATATATAAAAATGAACTTTTCTTTTACGTATCAAGTTTAAGTAATTTTTTGTAGTTCCTTAGCTGTTTCTGAGAAAAGAGCAAGAGCGGGAATAGGGGGATGATAAAACCTTGGAGCTTGGGATCTATATGTGCTGGAGGTGGCTGGTCCACTAGTGGTATTTTCAATTATGTTATTGTTACGCCCCAGGTGTATCTTATACATAGGGCACTCCATACTGAGTCCGTAGTAATTGTCTGGTTATTATTAGTCTGTCAGATTATCTTCAATAAATTTGCAGAAGAAAACGTGGCTAGATAAGGTAATCTACGTACCATACCTCAGATGCAAATCACACAAGTGAACAAAGTAACAAAGCACTTATTTGTCAGTTTCTTCGCCGTTCGCTGATGATGTTGTGCTGTCAAAATCAGAACACAATACCATACCGGGAAATCTGCACTTCTGATTGGCCGGGGCAGGCTTGCGAGTAACGTGACTCGTCTCAAGCACCGGGGCCATTCCATCGCAGTAGATCCAGCTGCAACGCCCAGAATGCAGAAATCTTACTACAAAAAAGGATGCTGAGATCGGTTCCGTAGGGGCAAACAACAACATTAAAATATCCCGCTCATATGGAAATAATCTGCGTTTTGAGAGCTGTCGACCAGTGACCTATCTCTTCCTTTCTCTTCTGTTGTTGTTTTATTACTTCCTTCTCCTAACTACACGTCGCTTTCTGACCGAGTTTCTACCTGTACCTCGCAAAAATCTTTTACGGAGAACTCTCGCCCATCGCCACCCGGCCAAAGGCTCCGCGAAGTTTGTGGCCAGCGGTTATATTGATTCGTCTTCTTCATTATTTACTTCCTTTTCTTTCTGATAATTATTCATTTTAATTCTAAACTCTTCTGCTGAGCGGATACTTCGTCGAATTCGAGCGCCAATTTTCAACTTCAAGTACTCAATTTGCTGGCGGTTGGAATCCAGCCAAAACTCGGCCTCGAATCAATTCTATTCCATTCTCTTCCTTGTCGCAACATTTTGATATAATATTCCGATGTATTATTGCTGAGGCTCCTAGCAATTGCTAATAGTATAATCGGCTTTTATCAACAGTTCAAGGTATGATTGTTTTTCTTTCCTTTCCTCCTCTCATTTTCACTTGTTTTTTTGACGATGCCACATACTATTTGGATTTGCGTTATCCGAGATACCCCAAACTGGCTCTTTCTTACCAAAAAACCACCACTTCTATTTATCATACCCCATGTTTAAATTAACTACACCTTGCAAATGACATGATGGTTTGCCGCTTGACTAGCCTGATGCTCTTGTCTACCCTTGTTACTGGCCGTTTTGGTCTTAGCAGTTGTTTGTAAATTTTCATTTCTTGAACATTTACTTTGTGCTTTTCTTCTTTTCTTCTTTTCTACTCCTTATCGGGGATACTTCCCGTTCTTTCTTTCAGGCATGGCACTGCTCCTGATTTGTGCATATATACTGAGGTTTCCTACAGATAACCTTGGAAGTCTTTTGTCATCATGTCATTTTTGGTTCAAGATGATATAGACATCGGTGCTCGAGGTACAGAAACGCCAAGATCTCCTTCGTCGCCATTACGCCGGCAGCACTCGGAGCCCCCCAGACCACCATCTGCTTCAATTAAATCAGCTCCTGTTGCTGACTCACATCCATCTCTCAAATGCGCCTGGTGTAATGAATTATTCCAGTCCTCCAAACCACATACGACTGCCCCTGCTGAGGCGCTTAGACAGCATATGTTTATTGCACATCCTGAGGTTGCCAAACTTTCTCTGGTTGAGCAAGATGCCGCTGACGAGACGCCTCTTACTGAATCCGGCCTCGATGAAGCTGAACAAGTCAGCCGTATCGAAGCCTTTGCCCGCCAACGTGAGGACGTGATTGTTGAAAGGCGCCTTGATGCCTTTTGGAATATCAATGATGTGCAAAAGTTCACTGACGACTATGATGGAGAAGACGAGGATCTTCCTGTGTCCTGGAAAAATATATTTGGCGATTTTGAACGGCCGAAGCCCTATGAAACCGAATCTGTAGCGAAGGGAAATTTTCTACCAATCACCAAACCCGAGATTTACGTTGACATTTTGAAGGATCCAGAGTCACACACGACGGAAGAGCTTTACGCCATAACCGCAAACACGGCCCGAGCTCTCAGGGTATGGCAGGATGAATACTTAGCCATCGATAAACTATCGAAACGTGCCACACGACATTCATTGAAAAAGGTTGTTAATCCACGAAAGCTAGAAGATCCACTTGTTTTTGAAGATAAAAAGGAAGCGATGCTTTACGGATACAAACACGATCCGCGAGAATCCAAAATAGGATGCCAAGACCCATTTGTTCAAGGAGGCTTCAAACCAACTCCCACACAGTTGAAAAGACTGAAACTCAACGCTGCGGACCCGTTCAATATTGATGGTTGGAAGCCAATTACAATTAATGGTGTCGAGTATATACCTGGTATCCGCCCGCCTTCGAAACCCGTTCCCAAGAAAAAACCCGTGGACATGGATACAGCAGATGCAAGTGGTACTACGAATGGTGCAGACCGTGAAATCGATGGCCGTCCAAAACGCATAACCCGCTTTGGTGGCTTCAGGCACCCTCTAACCCGAGAAACTTCCCAGGTTCAAACAGAACCGTCCAGCCCAGTCTCTGCACCTACATCTGCGAGAGTTAAACGACCGAAGTCACGCGCGACTTCAACAACCCCTCAACTGCCTTTCAGACCCACCTCTCCGAAAGCTTCTACACCAATCGCCCGCACAATTCCGCCCATCAAATCATTAACAGTTAAGTTATCAACGTCGGGGGTTCCAGTTGCGGCGACTGCACCCGAAACACCGACCACTCCTACCCATTCAAGACGATCAGTTACTAGGGACCGTGCTTCCACACCCCTTTACGAAGACCCACTCCTAGACCCAAAGAACCAACTTAAGATCCAGCAGTCCAAGAATCCAAAGCGAACAGAGGCAATGATAATCCACTGGGCAAAATTTAACCATGAAGGTCGAACCAGAAATCCAAAGCGAACCAAAGCCCAAATTGAGGCTGATAGAGCTGAAGCAGAAAAGCAAGGGGACGCGGCCGTGAAAGCTGCCACTGGGCGGAAGAGGAGGTCGGACTCGAGGAGTGGCGGATTAGAGAGTCAAGACATTCCAGCTAAGAAGGTCAAACGTGTTGGAAAAGGCACCCTAGTACCGGCTACGCACGAAAAAGTTGAGCCAACAGAGCCATATCAAATTGTTCAACCACAGTCTGACCTTCGGCGGCCTGAGCATTTGATGAATCCATTGAGTGTCCCTACACATCCCCAAGTCCGTTATAGCCCCTACGGTGGACAGGTGTATCAAATAAGCTATAACCAGGGCAGTCATCATCAATAGTTAAAAATATTTTGTTTTTAACCCTTCCGAAACAAATTCGACATGTCCTTTTTTATAGAAGGCCCGGGAATTGGAATGACCTGGCTGGGGTGATGTGTTTAGCATTTCTGGTATCAAAGGCGTTGGGGGATTTTACACCAATATTTTTGTGTGTATGATATCATAAGCATTTCCCGATTTATATATATTTTTTTTTCACTTTTTGTTTTCACGTTTGATTTCCATTTTCGGTCTGGAGTTTTGACTTACTGAGGATTTTGTATCAGCGGTACCTCATGATCTGTGTATGTAAATAGTTATTACCCCTTTGGCTACTATATGTATTTATAGACGCAGGAAAAAACCATGGATCTGATTACATGGATGCACATATATATCACTTCCTCCCTAGAGTTTGTTCATATTTTTCTGCTGTTTTACTCTCCTATGTGATCTCCAAGTTGCCACGTGACCTCGGGAAAATCATTAAATCACGTGATCTGAGGCTAACCTATTGGACGGTTCCAAAATACAAACCCAGCCTACTGCGATGACAGCAACCATTATCCTTTCTTGACCATTTTGTAGGAATCCTGCATTAATCCATCTTTATTACCCTTTAATATTATTTCTACACATAATCTACCATGGGAAAGAAGAAGCGTGGTCATCCAGACCTGGAGGAGCTCCTCAGCCGGCCCTGGTGCTATTACTGCGAGCGCGACTTCGACGACTTGAAGATTCTTATTTCTCACCAAAAAGCGAAACATTTCAAATGCGACCGATGTGGCAGGAGACTGAATACGGCCGGAGGTGAGTGCTGCACAAGTTTAACTTTAGGTTGGAGAACCTTTGCTGACACTTATCGGTACTAGGACTATCTGTTCACATGAGCCAAGTCCATAAAGAGACATTAAGTGCCGTGGATAATGCCCTACCTAACCGGTCGAGTTTGGATATCGAGATTTTTGGCATGGAGGGTGTCCCAGAAGATGTCTTGCAAGCTCACAATCAACGCGTCCTGACTCAATATCACCAGGCTGAGGTGGAACGACGTGCTGTGACGGGAAACCCTGCACCCGGAGTGCCAGGTGGCGGCAGTCAACCCAAGAAACCGAAGTTCGAAAGCCCAGCAGAATTGAAAAAGAGGCTTGCCGAACATAAGGCGAAGCTTGCCGAACAAGCAGCTGGAAGCAGCAGCGGGGATGTCACTCCTATTGGTGCCGGGCAGGGCTTGCAGACAGGTAGTGCAGCATATGTGAGTTTTCCCTTCATTTGTTTCATCCGAGTCTAATATCTGAAACGTTGACTGACATTATATGTGTTTGTAGGCTCCAACCCCCCAGTATCCTACGGGTCAACAGCCGTTGAATGGCTCAAGTCAGCCGTATCCTTACCCACAGCCCTATGGGCACAGTGTCGCTACTTATCAACAAGGTGCGGCTTCGTTCCAGAAGCAACCCGATTATGCTGCTCCCGTCTATGCTCAATATCCACCCACCGCACAGCAGTTCCCCACAACTCAATTTAGCCCTCCGCAAATGTCACCACAACAATACCCACCCGCTGCGTCGACTTTGCCGCAGCGCCCGTTGGGAACTAATACACCACCAGTATCATTTCAGCAACAACAACAAGTACTCCGAACCCAAACCCCTCCACAAACTAGCCCCTTTCCCTCCCGCCCACCTAGCCTACCTACTGCTCCTAGCCTACCCCAACGTCCAAGTTTTGGCGCGCCCCTAGTCAATGCTTTCCAGATGCAACAACTGCATCATGGTCAACCTTCGTATGGCTTAGAGCAATCTCAAAGTAGTCGAAGTCCTTCAAGACCTCATCCTGCTGGAGAACAACCCTCAACCTCAGTTGATGACCTCATTTCAGGAGCAGCGAAGCAGGCTGACGAAATGGCTGGCAAATCTCCCGCTACTACGGCGAAGCCTGAGGACGGCACCGGGGAGAAGCCAGCGAAGAAAGAGAAGGAGAAGTCGAAGGCTACGAGAATGGTGTATTCTGATAACGAAATAAGCCCGGAGGAGAAAATGGCTCAATTGCCTAGGTACGCATTTGTTCCTGAACGCAACGAGGAGACGCTCCTTGGGAATGCCACTACTGCTGCAGTCGCGGGAGTCAATACCGCTTCCAACCAATTGGTAAATCCGCCGCAATAAGTACAATGTCCGCTTTTCATTC
The DNA here is from genome assembly GCA_002572855.1 of [Emmonsia] crescens. Classification (NCBI taxonomy): domain Eukaryota; kingdom Fungi; phylum Ascomycota; class Eurotiomycetes; order Onygenales; family Ajellomycetaceae; genus Emergomyces; species [Emmonsia] crescens. Next base: position 65,930 of record PDND01000015.1, on the reverse strand, counting down.
TCTCCATCCATTCCAGATCCCGACTACCTTCCTACAATTTGCTCCGGAGCGCACACGCAACAACGAGCGGAAAATATACTGGAGGAATGGTTGTAGCGTCCAGCTAAGTCCTTCGACACACCAAAGTTCTACAAGACATATATCCGTTAAATGCAGTTTCAGCGTTGATCTTCAGCAACTGTGATGAGCAGGCAGGTGCGCGTTTTTCAGAAGCCGGAACCAGTGCCAAATATGGCTGTTGAACTCTCACCTTACAACCGAAGAAGAAATATTCCTCTGTTCATGGAGTACTGCAAACATAATCTACCGATAAATAACATGAGAGATTTGGTCGGCACCGGTGAGTCCGAATGCAAATCTTATTTAATGATGGTCTTGGCTGTTGGAGGAGGGTGCTTTCGGAGCAAATTATGCGCAGCTAGGTTGATTCGAATGTTCTTCACTTTTTTTCTCCTTTTCATTTTTCGTTTTGTGGAACTCCAGAATGACCAACCGTTCATGGCAGAAAGCCGGAGACAGGGTTGGAAAAAGTGGGGTTATTTTTTATGTTGAGCCAAATAAACAAGAAAAGGAGAACTCGTCACCTCGTCTCCGAGCCACGATAAGAGTATTCCGCTACTGCGTATTTTCTTCTCTTGAATGTAAGTTTCCTCTTTTACAATATCATGCTGTAGAAGCGAAACTTCCTCAGGCTGGGAAGGAAAATGGAAAAGTAAAAAGAAAAAAAAAGAAACACAATGCAATGGTTAGTCCTGATAATTTTTTCCCTATTATTTGACTGTTGCTTTCCGTTCCCCTGTTATATTTTATTAGAGAATGGCTAGTGAGTGAGTTCTTTTTTCTATGATATATCTACAGCGTATATCGAATGTTTAAATCAGATAGCTGGTTTCTAAATGTCAATAATTGTATTGTTAAGGGGACTTTTAAAGATAATTTTAACGATCAATGTATGTACTGTACATAGGCAAGCTACATCATGGAGGGTTATTGATCTAGCAGTCAGCTCTCATGAAGGCATTACCTAGGTACAGTTCAATCTACTTTCTATTACATCTTTATTATGAGAATATAGGGATTGGCGTCGGCAAGCCTTATATGAGTGTAGAGATTCTTGATTTTTAGTTTCAAAATTTTGAGGCAAATATATTTGGCCCAAACCGATTAACCTGAAGTAGTCATCTTTTAACCAGCAGTTAGTTTACTCAATCCCTTTACTAGTTATGCTGCTAACCACCCGCTTCTTCTCTTCTAAGGTGAATGGTCATGCATCCTTCTCACAATCAACGGAGTCAACCGTATATACTCGAGGGCACCACTTTCGGGGGTATCTCGGAAATTATCACGACTGTATTTTTGAAAATTGTCGCGGCGAAATGCCGGCTTCGTATAATTCGTCCAATTTCTCGAATGCCAGGCCCTTTCATCATTGTTAGTTATAACATCGCCAGGCCAGGGATCAAACAAGTTTACCTTAGTCTCAGGGAAGAGAAAGAATTCAACAACAGCGGTGATGAGACCGGTTCTGAGGAATACGAAGCCTGTCTTTCCTCCAAGATTACTAGCGTCTCTGTTGATCATATAACGAATGGTAAATTGCATGATCAGACCCCATAGTGCGTTAAAGATTGTCACGAGGGATTGCATGATAGATCGTAGCCGCACGGTGGCTACTTCTGAAGCCAAAATGAATCCGGTAGCGCCGATAGACAGCTGGTATACAGTGGCCCAAATGAAGATCAACAAAACAATAACCCATCCTACGACGACCTGATTTGGGATGCAGCCCATGATGCCTATGATACGGAGCAGGAAGTAAAGAATAGAGAGCGAAGGGACAATCTGTGTCCCTCGGCCTGCCACTTCCACCAGGTAAAGCTCCAAGAAATATGTGGCATAGCCTGTGACAAATCTGGCGCCGATAAGTTGTTGCCCACTTGCTGCAAAGATCGCCGCCATCGTGCGCTTCAGATTCGTGCCTTTGAAGCACTCAGGCTCAGCACAGATATTAGGAAGGCCATAGGGGCCGCTTGCTCCTGACACGATACGACTGGTGAGGTCAACATCTTCTTGGATGCGACGCATCTCGATTTCATAGAAGACATCATCATCCACGCCGTACATTCTGCGAAGACATCGGCTAGCTTCTTGGTGTCGGTTTTGTCGAACGAGCTAATATGGAGATTCAGGGAACCACGGGTAAACTACCGTCAGAAAGACTGAATAAACCCACATTAGACTTCAAGCTAAGGTTGCAGGGTAATGAATGCCAGAGGGTGGCACATACGTGGAAAGATGTACATGGCCACCACTATCAGTCAAACCATCCGAGGAAAAGAAAATTGGTGGAAGTGCAGCTTTCAACTGCTTCTTGACAATGCCTTTCAACAAGCATGCTCGTATTGAAATCGAAAATCAAAACGACGAAGCCTACTTTCAATATTTCTACATCGACTACGAGCTGTACCAGAATCCCCTCCCCGAAGATACACTCTATTTCCATGCTCACTGGCGTCGCGAAAACCCAACCAACGGCTGGGCACCACCCGAGATCCAGACCAACAGTCTCGAAACCCAAGTGCCAAACCTGGAGGGGAAGACCAATTATGTTATTCTCGAGACCCAGGGCGCAGGGCAATATATCGGCTGCAATCATTCTGTTGCCCATTTCCAGGGAACATGGTGGGGTGAAAGTGACGATATGATATTTATCGACGATGATACCTGGCCGCCCAGCATGCATGGTACTGGCGGGGAGGGCTATTTCTCCCAAAGATGGGGAATGCAGAAGAACGCATACCCATTCTGTGGCACCACCATCCACGAAGAAGACGTACCGAATTATCAAGTCAGCTACCGCTGGCACTTGGCGGATCCAGTCCATTTTAGCAAGAAGATAAATGTCACCCCGGTTCGGACATGCTAATCATCTCCGAGACGACTGGGCAAGCACAGCGTACTGGTATCAAACACTTCCAGGACCTAAACTCGAGATTCTCCCAGTTGAACAACGTCTTCTAACGAAGCCCGAGCTCGGCCGAAGGATAATGTGCCAAGGCTAAATTTGAAGGAACTTGATGAGGTGAGATTGGCAAGGTGTCACAACGTCAAGAGAGGATGAACACATTTGTGAAGGACCGAAATGAGTGGCTAGAGCGCCGGGCTCAGGACTCCAGGGAAAGAGCACGCAATAACGTAGAGATATGCAAGGATATCCGTAGGCGATTCTTGGAGAGCCTCAAGGATTAGAGCTGATTACTTTTAAAATCGAGAAGCTTATCTTCTTGATCACAATCAATAGTATATTTAACTATTTCATACTTACTACTCTGTAACCGGTGGGCAGCTTATTGGTACTCGATCCCAGAAAAGAAAAGCCATTCTCCTCCTCAAGCCCCTTTTCTGCTGGCGCTAGGTTGGTGTCCCATTAGAATATAGATGACCAACCACCTAAGTAAATATTGAAGAAGCAAGTAACCATTTTCATGGATTTCAAACTTCTTCAGTCCCAGTCAGTTGTACGAATTAGGGTTGTCCGTTCCGTAGCCCTAATTCAAGCTCTTGCGGAGAATGGGGATCTGTTGCCAAGGCCGCCGATCAATAAGTTTGGATCTAGGAGCTGGGCAGTTCATGAGTTCGTCATCCATTTCCCTTTTGAGAAGCCGAGGAACAGCACCGCCTATCTCCACTAGACTGTAATCCGTAATAATGACATGAAATCAATCTCAACTTATCTTCCTCCTTCATTTCTCATTTCCGCGTGTCTTCCTCTACTATACCTGACTTGCGCCGAGCCATGAGGGAGAAGCGGCCCAATATGCCGATTACTGAGAGCACTCCGCTTCTTGTCGTCCAAGTAGCTCCACGCCCCCCACGATATCCTCATTCAACGGTCCGCCGTGCTTGTACCATCGGCCTTGCTACTCTACTATCTATCGCAGTGGCTCTTTTTCTTGTCCCTTTCGCTGTCCTCCCTCGCGATCACGGATCTATTTGGCCCTATCTTCCATTGTCCAATCCTTTCCCGCATCCGTCATGGCCTCACGGAAACGGCCTCAACTACACCACATTGCAAGACATTCTCCAAACAGTCCCAAATGCGGACAAAGTCAAGGAATGGAGCCAATATTATACCTCAGGCCCACATTTGGCTGGTAAAAATCTGAGCCAGGCCATATGGACTCAGGAAAGATGGCGGGAATACGGCCTTGAAACTAGCATCTCTTCATATGACATATATATCAACTATCCTGTCGATCATAGGTTGGCGTTGCTCGAAAAAAAAGGGGGAAATATAACAGTGAAGTTTGAAGCGACTTTGGAGGAAGATGTTTTGCCTGATGATTCTACCAGCGGCTTGGTCGATCGCATCCCTACCTTCCATGGCTACTCGGCAAGTGGGAATGTCACAGCCCAATTTGTCTATGTCAACTTTGGAACCTACCAGGATTTTGACGATCTCGTGAAGGCGAACGTAAGCCTCGAGGGGAATATCGCTTTGGTGAAGTATGGTGGTATCTTCCGTGGCTTGAAAGTGAAGCGTGCACAGGAGCTCGGGATGGTGGGCGTTGTTATGTATTCAGACCCACAGGAGGATGACAATATAACTGAAGTAAACGGTTATAAGGCGTATCCCGATGGCCCTGCTCGCAATCCTAGTGCTGTGCAGCGGGGCAGCGTGCAATTTTTAAGTTTGTCCACTTCGAATTATATTATCTCTTATTTAGTTACTAATGTGTCTATAAGGTATTGCACCCGGCGACCCAACGACTCCAGGGTATCCTTCGACCCCAGACTGCCCTCGCAAAGATCCGAGTCACTCAATTCCGTCAATTCCCTCACTCCCAATATCATACAAAGAGGCTCTACCGCTTCTTAAAGCTCTCAATGGCCATGGACCTAAAGCTTCCGATTTCAATGCGGACTGGCAAGGCGGTGGACTCAGCCACAAAGGAGTAGAGTATAATATTGGTCCAAGTCCAGAAAATGTTGTTTTGAACCTGTACAATGAGCAGGAATACGTTACAACCCCTATATGGAATGTAATCGGTGTCATCAAGGGCACTATTCCAGATGAGGTGGTTATTATGGGTAACCACAGAGATGCGTGGGTTGCAGGCGGGGCCGGAGACCCAAATAGTGGTTCCGCCGCTTTGAACGAAGTCATTCGTAGCTTTGGTCAAGCTATGAAGGCTGGTTGGAAGCCTCTGCGTACCATTGTCTTCGCAAGCTGGGATGGGGAAGAATACGGTTTGATTGGCTCCACAGAGTGGGTGGAAGAGCATCTCACTTGGCTTTCCAAGTCCATCGTTGCTTATCTCAATGTCGACATGGCTACGAGTGGACAGCATTTCAAAGCAAGCGCCAGCCCTTTACTGAATAAAGCCATATATGAGGCAACGGGCCTGGTCCTATCCCCAAACCAGACAGTCGAAGGCCAGACTGTCCTTGACGTCTGGGGCGGCGAAATTTCCACTATGGGAAGCGGAAGTGACTTCACCGCGTTCCAGGATTTTGCCGGCATCCCTAGTCTCGATTACGGTTTCCGACGGAAGTCTGGGGATGCGGTTTATCAGTACCATTCGAATTATGACAGTTTTGACTGGATGGATCGCTACGGCGATCCGAACTGGACATATCACATTGCCGCTGCAAAAGTCTGGTCTTTAACAGCCGCGTATCTGGTAGAAACACCTGTCTTAGGCCTGAATGCAACCGATTACGCCAGTGGTTTAGCCATGTACCTGGACTCGGTGAAAGCGAAAGCAACTACAGATTTCAGCTTCAAGTCGCTTGATGTCGCCATTGCAAAGCTATACAACGCTGCAGTTGCATTTGATGCATACACTGCGTCACTTACAAAGCAACTGAATGAGAATCTACCCTGGTGGCAATACTGGAAGAAGATACAGCTGTTTTTCAAGATCCGCGCTGCAAATGACAAATATAAATATATAGAACGGAAATTCTTGCACCAGCAGGGCCTGGATGGGCGAAGCTGGTTCAAGCACGTTGTTTTCGCGCCGGGATTGTGGACTGGATATTCCGGCTCGACATTCCCTGGCCTCGTCGAGAGCTTGGAGAGTGGTGATTTGGATAATGCTAAGGTAGGGTTTTCGTTTTATTTCCCCCTTTTTTAGATCAAACGGCATTATTATTATGCGTATATCAATATTCCACTTCTTCTGTCTAGAATATATGCTAACTTTAGGCTCGATTTTTAGAGATGGAGAGCTATTATTAAGGAGAAAATCGACGATGCTACAGCCTTATTGAAGTAATACGTTACAACAAAGGAAACTTCAGATTTAAGACCAGTATATAAGGGCTCCAAACGCCACGAGCACAACCCAATGGATGGCTTTGTCTACTTTTCGGCCCTTCTCAATTCTATGAACTGGGACTTCAGGATCTCTTACCATTGGTTGTTTATTATATCTCCACCCACTCTACTATTTTCTTGGATATACAGTGGAATTTTGATATCTTTTCACATTTTGGTTATCTGGTATTGGTTGAAAATAAGAATATTCAATATTTACTGCGACGTTCAGTTTATTTGGATATCCGCCATCCCATCTGTCTAATGTTGCTATGAAATTCCCATCCATTTTTTCCGATCATATGCAACATTTTCTGCCATAAATATGCTCCATATAAACACACGATGCCTTGTGAATCTGCACCGGGCCTTCTATGCATGACAAAAAGGAAAAAGGAAAGTAAATCAAGTGTTATACCTAGCTATATATAAGGTAGCGCATGAACACGGCGATTCGTCTTATATCTCGTTTCGTTATAGTGCGTCGTTTGCTTGATGGCTTTTCAAGCCTGGCCTCCGCTTCTCCTTCTTTTTCCATAGCTCGATTTGGAGGGAATCGTGTTAGTTACTTTTCCGTTACTTTTCAATTGCCTTCTAGTGACGAATTGAAGTAGTATCCCGCTTGGGCTGCCTTCGATCTTTACTTTAAGCAAGTCCGCCTCTCCGGTATGCGAAGTGGCGAAGAGTTATCGATTATCAAGCATTCCTCTCGTCCTGTCAGCCGTCCTCTTGCCTGTTTTCGCGTCCACTCCGCCCTTCCGACCCGATATCATCGTCTTGTCGATTTGCTCCATCAAAGCCATCACCAAGAGCAGTTCCCTCCTTCATGGCCTCGCGCTCCTCCTCCCCTTCAGTTTCACCATCGGAGCCATCTTGGCCTCCGGGAACTTCACCCCTCGCTTCTTCATTTCCATTCGCATTTGTAAATCCATTATTGTCATCATCGTCGTCGACACCCTGACTAAACTGGTCATTCTCCTTAGCCCAAAATACCGGGAGCGCACTCAAACTCGCCATGAACGCCAATGTCCACCAGGGTAAAATCATGTACCCCTTCTTTACACCTAGAGAAAAGGTTCCCCCGAGAATCGCTGGCCCCATCGCCTTTCCGGCTGCAGACGCGCTTGTGGCAACCCCGTTCAAGGTGCCGAGAATACTCACGCTTTTGGCTGAATTGGTGAGCAGGATTATGGAGCATGGGAATGCGAACACGACACAGGCAAGTTTACAGCATATGAGTAAGAATGCTGCTATCTGACGGGAGGTATTGGTGGGAAAGAGCACGGTAAAAGGAGTCAAGAAATAGGTTATTGGAAATAGTACGGAAACGGCTTTTAGACAGTTGAGGACACCATAACGGTGGGCGGCGCGTGGGAATATGAAAAACTGGGTCAACATGCCGATTATAGCGTTGACAGTGTAGAGGATACCGATTTGCTGGGCGTCTGAGGCAAACTTAGTGAGTGCACAGGGGAAAGTGGCCAGGATGAGTAAAGAATACTACACTTACCAATGCCGAAGCCGCCAGAAAACTTGAACGGAAGCTTCACATCCGGGTTGTTTTCATAGTCCTGTGGCTTATGGTTTAGAAATACGGTGAATACGGAGTCGAATGCCACAGTGTGCATTGACATAGTGGCATAAGCCAGCAAAATGAGGTTTGACTGGGGGATCAGTATTTGTGACCATGGCAAGTTTGGAGTGTGTTTCTTTTTATCATTGTTGCCTCGTTGTGTTTGAGGCTCGCGAGGAACGAGAAGTGGGGTGTTCTCATCTTCCTCGGTGATCAAGAAGCCACGCGGAGTCTTCCGCTCCTTTCGCTTCGCAAACGGTCTTGTGAGAGTTTTACCCAAATTCAAGCCCCAATCTTGATGGCCCTTTTTGGATGCGAGAGTTTCCTAATTCAGGTACGTAAGTATCACCATGCCACCCGGAGGTGCGGAGATTGGAGAGACGAAACTTACTTGAAGAAAGAAAAGACCCGTCGATATCCCAATAATAAAGAAAATCGACACGGCCATGTTGGGCAATGCATAGGGATACTTCTTGAAAAATTTGCTGTCACCAAATTGTTTCTTATGTCTTTTAGCAGGGTCAGCCAGCGCTCCGCCAAATGCAGGGCCGAATATGCTCCCAATTGTCCACACCAGAGGCATTATGCTGAAAGCGCGGGGTTGGAGTTCTTTCTCTGGAACCAGCTCTGCGACAATGGTCCGGATAATGCCCACATTCCCATTTCCCAATCCAACACAGGCTCGTGCCAGGATGGCCATGGGTAACGAAGTTGAAAAGCCAAACATTAAACTGAAGATCATTGTGATGCAGAGACCGACTATGATGACGGGTTTTCGGCCGATTCGATCAGATACCGCACCCCATGCTACAGCTGTTAGGCCTTGGCAAACTGAAAATATTGCAGAGGTCAACCCGACCCATTTGGCGACTTCGTTTTCACTGATTCCTAGGCTGCGTATCATTTCGGGCTATTGGGAGAATTTGAATAAGAATATCAGAAATAGCTCCCATGACTATGTAACTTATTGATTCGAAGGTAATAAGAGGGATTCATGACATATATAATAGATAGGTAGAAAATATGCATATTTCTCTTTTAAATTTGAGTTCAACTTAAAATAGTTCTCCAAATGTGGTAGATTAATATGGACGGAAAGGAAAAAGGGTTAGTACATACAAGATATGGGAACACGGAGGTGAAAATAACTGGTGATACGCAACACAAATGAACATCTTAGCTCCATAGTTTTGAAGGGTTTCTTATGTTCATCATAAACCAGAAGAAATGACTTCTTTTAGGGTGAAGGGGGATAGTGACAATACCAGGCTCGGCGAATCGACATATTGCTACAACAACCACCAAGTCCTGTTAGCTGTTTGTTTGGCCTTTACATGATAGGAATTTTCATCCACACACAAGGCGTGTTCTTGCATTATGGTTGAGTTATATGGACATACACAATACAAGAAATTGCTGCACTGGCAATTTCGGTTTTTGTTTCTTGGTATGCATGATGACTAGTTGGATAATAAGACTTGTCCTGTGCACTTGGCAAATCAAAAGTGATGCGGGCGTGAGGGTTCACAGCTTCGTTTTCTTGGATTCGACATAAACCGCATTGAAGATGTCTATGGTTTTTAACATAAATTTATGTGTAGGTACAGAGTCTATGGACGAGTAAATAGAAACGAGGGGCAAAGGCAAAACGCCAAAAACGAAGTTGAAATGAAAACATGGAAGAATCGAAACCCGAGGGAAGAGGAGAGGGCAATTTATAATGATACCCACTACCCGGCTATTTATACGAGCCAAGGATGAACTATTCGGAATCAGAGATAGCGGGCTCGGTTTTACCTACACAATACTCCTGCCAAGCAGTAAGGCGTGGGGGGTGGTTGGAGGGTTTTGATAGCAATGCTCCGCTCTTCTTATTTTATGATGATAATGATCTCACTCTTTCTTGGAGCATCTCTGAAATACCAATATTTGAAGGAATGCAACAGCTCTACTCCGTCCTTTTCTTCGAAAATCTGCTACTGCTATATGGAGGCGGGAATATCTTTTGTTTTTTTCGTCACGCGCCATAGCCATTGTTGGTATCACCCCATGGAGTCTCCCACAGAAATACGGAGTAGTTGCGGCGCTAATTGAGCAAACCACTCAATATCTTGGTCGCAGCCCTCCTTCTTACGCAACAGAGCGGACACAACGTCGACAGATAACTACTGCCCACGGGCCACATCTCGCAATTACTGCCGGCCCATCGAACGCTCCACGTATAGAGGAACCGCGTGTGAAAGTTGCAATAATGCTTCTCGAGCATGGACTCCGCGCCATCTCGAACTCGCGAGGATGGATGCGAGAGAGATAATAATCTATAATGTTCCCACCAGCCTCTTGGTGGATATTTTCCAAAAATATGGTGATTTAGCTCCAAAAAATTTGACACCGTCGCCGTGCGATGCAAAGACTTGGATTGACTTTTTGGCTATCTCTCAGGGTTTCTTTCTTACCTACCTAAGGTATCTAAAGAGGATATATCAGTTTCGAACTGGATCCTGCCAGGTCTGCTGTTGATAGGTGAACGTAATCATCACTTTTCTGCGAGCGGATCATTTGCCAATGCGGATTGTTACCAATTGCCATCCTGAGAAAGCCTTGGAGGGAAATGGTATTGTAAACGCCTGTCCCCTTAACGTCTGAATGATTCGCTGTCTCGGAGTACCGCCTACGAACGATTTTTGAGCTCAGGCCCACGCTCCAGAAATCGTATTCCGATATTCTGGTATTTTATCTGCTGTTCAGGTACTCCATCCTTTGAGATCTATATAAGTGATGGAGGCAACGTGCAGCTGCGCACCTAATGGCTGGATCTTTACCGGAGTGCAGATCGAGTTCTTTTTATGTTAGAGGGACTTGCTTTTATGTGCATGTAGATTTTGAGCCGTGCTCCTCACTTCGAAACCATACATTCTGTTTTTTTGGCTATCCTTCCTGCCGAAATACCGTTTTGTGTTTCTTCCTGGCTTTTCAAGCTATTTTATCCGTGACGCTTAATCTCGCAAACCGAACCTGCTGAAGTTTCTTAATAGGACGCGCGCTATTTCCCCTGCGCTTCTCCCGTTACATATGGTTTTCTCCTATTCATTTCTTGATGCCTTACCTGGCACCATTTAAGTTCTCTATCCTGGTTCCTATTCTATCTTTCTCAGTGTTCAATACAGCCTCATGCTGCAATAACTTATACACATACAATATATTTATAATTGAAACTAATTCCTCCTCCTTTTCGCAGATAGTAGTATTCCTCTAGAGAGGACGAGTTTCAAACTCGCTATTTTAATATGCCAGCGCAGGCCCCAACATCTTGCGCTTACGGAGTAAGAACGTCGGAGATGTACAGGCCAAATGCTTCGACTTTATCCAGCTCCCATGCGATGTGTGAGATCACCGAGTAATTCGACCTCGTGGCCAACCCATTTTGGTGCAGATCTATGGTGTCGGTGAATGTACACCTTACAGCAGGCCTGTTGGGACTTCTTTTTTGCAAAGTCAAAGAGGGAAAAAAGCGAGAAACAGGGAGCGAGAGGATGAGCCATTTAGGTAATTATATGGCACGGAAGCGAATGATTCTAAATTTTACCATTCACCATGGGTACGTTTTTTTGCGGCCATGAGTAGGGTTCGTAACTAAATACGAATAGGTATATAAACTGTACGCGAAGACAATAGTAAGGTGTTGTGGATTGATAAGCGTTTCAGCCACCCAGGAGCTAATTTTATCCAACGAAAGTTTGCTGGAGCAAACTCAAAGGCAATTGGCTTTCCCATCTGATCTGATCTGATTTATTATTTATCGATGCGAACTCTTGAAGACCCTGTTGCACATTATTGGGACGGCGCAGTATTTGAGAATGACGAAGCAGAGAGATAGGATAAAATAAGAGAATCATGAAACAGAATGAGATCATATGTATCAAGCCCTATGTGGGGGGATCCTCGAAAGCCATTGTCTGCCAGCCTGCCATATTTTCCAACGTCAAACGCCGATCCAACGGCTTTGCGTCAAACCCGTTAAGTTCGCGACCTTTTTCCTTACTCACCGATAATTTGACGATCGCAAGAGAATAATGTTTACAGAGGAACCAATCTTTCCCGTCTGGTTTTGGTCATGAACTGATCTGTGCGAACCTTATTGAATTCTCCATGTTGTTGTCCTATCTACTCCGTACCGTATTTTAGATTTGGATCATGTCAAAGGTTGTCTGCGTCTGAATCGACGGCATCAATGTTACAAAGCAGGTTGGCTTGCCATAGCCCAGATATTGTGCGAAAATGGAAAACCGTCAACGAATATTTCTGTTAATGAAATCGAGTAAATTGAGACCAATAAACTCATATGCCTTTGTTTATATTAATATACTGTGAGAGGATACCGTTGTCTATTTCTGAGCTCTGTAGTATGTATGTACATGTACATACATACAGCACAACCAGAATTTTAGTGTTCAAAAAAGCGATCTATATTACATTAGCGGTCAAAAATGGAAATAAAGAAACTAGAAAACAACAATACTAACTTTTAAGTTCTGAGTAGTAGTGATTCAGGGTTTGCAGTTATTATTCCAACCTAACTTATGCTCGAGCTTGTTTTAACTTTATTAATGACCAATTATTCTCTGTTTAAGTCCACTAAAATGTCCCTGGCGCGGAATTATTCCATGAAACCCCTGGACGCAGTCATTCAATTTTTAAACCTCATCATGTTGTTGAGACGCTTCCGCCATAAACTCGACACCGACAACTGCAATGTCAAAATTTACCCTAAATAACAGAGTTCCCCATCTCCCTGAAAGTGGTAACTCTGTTGAGGGAAAACGCGCCTTATTGCGTGCGTGTACTTCAGTCGAAATGGACCCCAACTGATTTTGAGCTTTAAATAAGCACATGAAGTGTTTGACACTGGCATGAAGGCTATTTTATGATTTTCTCCCTTTCATTCTTTGATCCAATCCCACTCCTAACCAGGGTATAAAATATATATAGGGGACGCTGGGGACGCTGGGGAATTTGTCTGTTTTCTAAAATCCATCTCACCCAGTTTTTTGCCTTCTTCCAAACATATTGCTAAAGAAAGAGAATTATTCCAACCTAGAAAATAAACCGAAGGGAAAATTATATGTTCTTTCTTTGACCATGGGACTGGTGGACAACTATATCACATTGACAACCTGCAGTGTTGGTATTCTGCTTGTATGTTGATCCAATTTATCTCCGTAAGGGAGAAGTCCAGAAAGCGCTAACTAAACTCTCAATAATCTCCATTTTCCGAGAGATTATAGTACTTTGTTGGAAATGTGATATATAACATTTATTTCCATCCCCTGAGCAAGTTTCCAGGTCCCAAGTACGCAGTTGTTGGAAGAATCCCCATAACTTTGGCAACACTCCGCGGCCAGAGGGCACAATTTCGCTTTAATGCTCATAGAAAGTATGGCGAAATTGTCCGTATCGCTTCCAATGAGCTTAGCTTCGCACACGCCCAGGGATGGCGTGACATCTACGGCACTCAGGCCAAAGTCCAAATGGCCAAACCTGTTAGCGGTATAGAGGAGCAAGAAGGCGCTCAGTCTGTTGTCACCGCTGAAGGAGATACCCATACGCGGCAAAAGCGGATGTTGGCGACAATGTTCACGGAGAAAATGCTAAAGGAGAAAGAGCCCCTTTTCATTGCCCATGCTGACTTGTTGGTAAAGAGACTGGCGGCGTTTGAAGGACGACCAGTGGCTTTGGGTGATTGGTATAACTTCACTACCTTTGATATGATGGGTGACCTACTCTTTGGAGAACCGCTCGGAATGCTGTCAAACTCGGAGTATGTACCCTGGGTTAGGTCTATTCATGACTCCCTTAAAGCGTTTGCTTTCATAATGGTCCTAAATGAATATCGATTGTTTCGTGCTCTTTGGGCACTTCTGCCTTCGAAAATTCTCGACACTTTACGGGAAACTCATTTCCGCTTTACGGGCCAAAAAGTAGAGCACTACCTACAACTTGACGAAAAAACCCGCTCGGGCATGATGGGACACTTGTTGGGTGGAGGCAGCCGCAAGGGCCTCAATCTAGGGGAACTCCACACAAACGCTCCTATTCTCATTTTCGGTGGCAGCGAGACTTCTGCAACACAGCTCCGCTCTCTGACTTTCCTGCTTTTCAAGAATCCCGACAAAATGGGGAAATTGGTATCCGAGATTCGGTCAGCGTATACCTCATCTGATCAAATCACGTACGATTCACTCCTAGAGCAAACCTACCTCAATGCGTGTATCGAGGAAGGGCTGCGATATTATCCACCTTGTTCCAATGGATTACCACGAACGGTCCCAAAAGGCGGTACAACTATTTGCGGGGAGTTCGTTCCCGGCAGCACGAATGTTTCTGTTGCAACATACGCTCTCTTCCGCTCACCCAGATACTTCTACCAACCAGATTCTTTCGTCCCAGAGAGATGGCTTCGCGAATCTGCAGGCGGCAGTCCGGTTTTTGCGACAGATGAAAAAGGAATTGCCCTTCCGTTTAGCTATGGGCCGCATAACTGTCCAGGCAAAAAGTATGTTGTTCCTACTTGGAATTACGTTCACCTTCCCAGCCCTTACAGTTTTCTCCGCATTTTATTTGTGTCGCGACGATATGACCTACTAACTTGGTTCACAGGATGGGCTACTTCGAACTCCGACTTATCCTAGCTAAAGTTCTCTGGCACTTTAATTTGAAACTTCTGCCTGAAGATGATGGTGCAGAAGACTCCTGGGACAATATGCGAAACTATCAAACTTGGACGAGGCAGCCGCTTAAGGTATTAGCAAAACCCGTCAGGAGGTAGCAAATTTTATTTCCGTCATCTTACACAATGCCTTTTCAAATGCTTTCTTACATCATTCCCACAGTACATATTGGAATACAAGTACTAAAATCAGATGAGACCTGGTCATCACTCACCCCACTGGCGTGGTGATATGTTGGTTCATTTTACTTAACAGACAAAAAAGGCGTTGGCACCTTTAATTTTTGGCTTTATTTTTGGTTTCTCTTTACATCGTTTTGTTTCCCATATATCAAGGGCATAAATTATACGAAGCAGTGCAAAATCCATTACATGTGGGCAGTCAAGCAATGTTCAACTAGCCACGAACAATGATATCTACACTCTCACTCTCTCATTCTCTTCTGATCATGTGCCAATCCCCACCCTTGGTACGGAGTACAGGGGTATCCTTTGTTCGTTATTTCTCATTTGGGGATTAATAAGTTTATTGATGATCTTTCTAATTTTCTCCTGCACAATTGTCATGAAAAAAGCCGACACCTACACACCCGTGTAAGAGCTTGCCAAAATAGTTATTCGCGAATAGAAGAGAATGAAAAAATAAATGAAAAAAGTAAATAAAAAAACACAAGGGAAATTGCCACATGGCTAGTTAAAACGTTATATTACAGGAACAATAGCTAGGTACCGTAACTTCAGGTGGCGTTTCTTACTTATTTTAGGAAAGTAACTGTTCATATCTCTTCATAAATTTTAAGTAATATTCCTTTGTAGTGTGATAACTTAGGATTATAGTGAGCTCTAGCCTTCAAGTGACCTATCAACAACCAGGGAAACCGTCATGAGTTGTTGGACGTGTTCAACCGGGATTTAAATTTCCATCTAAATTTTCGTCTTTTTTGCAATGGATGAAAATCCGCCCCTGGTAGGGATTTTCAAGATCTGGCGGCATTTTTGAATGAGCCGAGGAAGTAAAATATTGGATTAACACACAAGAAGTCCTCCTATATGGAGAGCCCGTTGCATGGGTTTATATATACCACAGACGTGATAAAACAAAACTGCACGAAGAGGCGAATGTGCAAGAAAAAGAACAACCCAAGATAACAACATGTCATATCAACAGGATCTCATAAAATCTTCAACCTTCATCCTAAACTTGGATACGGGTGCCGAGTCTTCAAGCGTGAAGAACATGAAATTGCCCTGCAAGCCGTAGACGGTAATCGTTCGATACACGCAGTGTAGTATAGCGAATTCGTTTATTCAAACCAATCCCGATCATGGGTATTATCCGTCTCGACGCCTTCAGCAATATCCATTTGGAACTCACGCACAACCTCGTCCCAATCATCCCACGATGGTTCATGTACTGAGGAAAGGCTGGTAGAGTCTGGAACAGGACTCATAGAGTCGTTGCCTTGTGGGAGTCGTTGAAGCCAAAGTGGGATTCCAACAGTAGAAGAATGTGAGACAACATCGCCTCCGCCTGAAAACGGGACAGGTGTAAGCGGGGGTTGTATACTCTGTTGTATGGAAGTAGTTGACATTTGGATATCGGACGGGCTGTAAAACATTTCATTGAGCTCCATATTTATTCTCGAAGGAAATTCAGAAACTTTGTTAATTCCTCCTTGCGCCTGTAATGCAGGCGATCTATATTGTGAACGGCCTTTGGCTCGAGTATGCAAAGGATCATCAATCGAATCAAGAGTTTTACCATCGTACACTCTTCCACCTTTACCTCCGAATTGAGTTTCAAGTTGCCGCAACTGGATTTCGCGGAATTTTACCGCCCGCTTCATAAGTTTGTTGATAGCCCGCCAAACCGTCCCTTTTCTCTCATGGAGGTTCCAAATTTCGTACACTGAGTTGACCGCATTCCAGGCGCGGTCAACAGCCGGACAAATGGGCCGTACACAAAGCTCTGATAGTAAAAATGCGATCGAGTTCCATTGCATATGAGTGCGGAATAACCAGCTCCATTTCATAGTGTTCTCGTTAGTCTGCAATAAACAAGAGAATTCTAGGACTTCAATTGATGTCAAAAAAAGACGATGGTGCTTGTCATCAGCAAATGCCATTCCTTTGCCTCCCAACCTACTCATAGGCTGGTGGATTGTGAGCCACAGTCTTGAAATGGCAAGGCGAGATATCGTTGCGCACGCCCAAAGTATCGGCGTAGTCATGGCGCAATGCTGAACATATCTTTCTTCAAGTCGTTTACTCAGCTCTAGAATCTGTTCCTCCCTGTGTTCTAGCGATATGTCAGTACTGGTTTTGGAACATGCTGAGCTAGGAGCGATGTAGCTAAGTCTTCTGGCAGCTGCAACGATTTCACAGCGGATGAGAGAGAAAGTTGATTCTGTACATTCCACCCGCTCTTCAGGGGTTTCCGTTGATTCTTGGCAAATATCGTCGTCGTTAATGTTCAGTGGAATTCGTGTATCGTAGAATGGTTCATAAATGAAGGGGTCACAACCATGGTCCTCCGCTACCTGAAAGTCAAGCAAACAAATATTCCACCAAAGACGGCGCCGCATTTCTGTTTCGAATGGTTGCAGCGCAAACGTCGACCCATCGCGATGTACCCCGAGCCCCTGAGCCAATCGAACTACAATGGCTACCATTGACCATGCATAACGCGAATCATCCTGCCGTCTCACGCACAACAAGAAGAGGACAACACTTTGGAGAAGTACTATACTCTGAGAACTCAGGAGGTTTGCTCGTGCCATAGCCTGCTCCATTGCAACTCGGGATCGTGAGAGCATTATATGACGGTCTTCTCCTAAGAGGGATAAGCACTGGGAGGAATTCATGCTTGTGATTGCCGCATAATATACGGAAAATATTGCTGCTTCGGTATTCTTGTTCAATGAATCCAAACTATCGGAAGCTCTGAAAAAACATTTTCGAAGGGTGGGCTTATGGAAGATTGGAAGCAAGGGTGCTACATTCTCGAGATAAATGTCCCACAAAACGAGCATTTGATTTGGGCTAGGGTGGATTTCTCGTAGGCTTTGGGCCAGCGAAGAAAAACCGAATAGGAATCCATCATGGTTTTGGGGATGTGTTGACCGCAGTCCATGACTTTCAGGAGAAGAATAATCTTCTTCCTCATCGGAACTCGCACCCAGTATATCTCTCATTTCTTCAACCTATACGGTATTAGATAATATTATGAAGGAAATAGGACATGGAGTACAAAAATATTTACCTCATCACCTAGCCTTGCCCAAAAGCGATTGCTGACATACCGGCTTTTGCCATCTCCGATGACAAGTCTACCAAATTCCTGCTCGACTTCACGTTGAGCAAGGTTTCTCGGATCTGGATGTTTGAGGAGATCGGTGTCCACCTGATGAGAAGATCGCTTTAAGTCTTTGGTTTCACCACCCTGGGAAGATAAATTAGGCTCAAAATCGAGCTGGTTATCGTCATTTACTTCCGCCCCTAAACTCTTCACGACCCCTTCCAATCTTCTCAGTCGAGCTAGTAGTTCACTGTCCGGCCGGTTCTTGGGCTTTCTTGGAGCTCTACCCGGGCCAGGAAATACACATTCGATGTTGGCCTTGTTGCAATTTGAACACGGGTGGATCTTATTGCACCGTACTTTTCTGCGGCGGCAAGTAATGCAGCTGCGAGGATGAGGTTGAATAGAGTGGGTGGATGATACATCCGCAGGCGTAGACCGAGACAAGACTGGGTTAGGCAATGTCGGAGAATTGGCAGTCAAAAGGGAAGCTTGCGGAGGGGGAACTCCTGAGTGAGCGCTAGGAGGAAGTGCGGAAGCATCAGAGGTTATCGATGATGGTTCCATGGTCGTCGATATTGTATATAACACCAAAATGCGCTGATCAGTCGATTAAAGATAGGTGCCAGTGCCAGTAGGGACAAATCATGTAAGAATTCCTAGGATCTAGCCTCATATCAGGACTTATATAGTTATTGGATTCTTGCGATACTTGAAATAGCGCGAGTCTTAGTTGTTTGAAACTGGGTTGAGGGGAAGACCCAAGCCCTTAGGAGGTATAATGACTGTAATAGAAGAAAATTTCACACAGCGAGTATATGGAGCTTCGCCGGGGAATAACCTGTTGATATCAACCGACAGTTTACTTTAAACCATCCCTCTGGGTCGTTTCGAAAAGTTCTTTCGGCTGGAGGTTGTTGTCTGCTTGGCAGACTAGTATAATGCGGGACGGAAAACCAGACCAATGACTAATCTGCCTGTGAGTTATGTAGTTCACCAACTCGCTACTACGTAGATCGCCAGTGAGATCTTCCGTCCTAGGTACGGTTCAGTGCGCTGAGGCTGGATAAACTGTCTGGGCTAGCGTCACGTCCCCCAATCCAACCCAACACGACAAAAGCCTCGTTGGATGCATTTTTGAGCTGGCTATTAATGGATTGGATGTATCCATGGATAAAACGAGGGCGAGAGTGCTAAGCATTCTGAACGCCAAAAAAATATCTTAACTTCAATATCTTCCGTATGGGGTACAGTCAGGGGGTTGGGAGGGAGAAATACGCAATGGATGAATGACATACATATTCCATGACCCTGGAGACCTTTTAAATGCATTTCCCCAAACACCACAGAAATGGATGTAAAAAAATGCGGGAAAATCTACTGCACAATAAAATTTGCCAGAAAGGCTGTAAACTACCCCTAGTACTTCAATTCCGTCGCAGAGAGCCTGCGCAAAGAGTATGGGCAAATTTGTTCCATGAGCTTGTCTGAATTGACAAGTTCATAACAGAATATATGACCAACTCATAATAGCGAGCCAATGCCGAGTGGCCCTTGCAGGTTTGGGTACAGAACCTGTTCATTGGTTTTTCTGAAAATCATCTTCAAATTTGAAGTCAGAATTTCCTCTGTTTCCCCATGGTTGCTTTCTTCTCCCGCATTCCTTTACTAGGAATTTTGAAGTACGCAAGTTCTATATCATGTGTGGGGTGCATGGAAACAATGAACCAACCCTTCACGTTTTCGATTTATCCTGTCCGTGATAAGGGCTGAAAATCCTGAAAATCGCCGGAACCACTATTGCGGACCTGACATTTATTAACATCCCCCCTGCCTCAGAGAGCCAGACAATTCCCCCAAGAGACGCTCAAATAGGCCCCAACATCAGGGGTGAAGAGGTAACTCTTGAGATCAGATCCGGATTCAAGCCCAACCTCTCCATCGGCCATATCGCAGCTGTCCGGGAACAAATGTGGTATGGAACTGACACACAATGTCTAAGAAATTGCTTTGCCAGCTCGGAGGCATGCAGGTTTTAAACTGAAGGGCGCATTAAAAGGGCACCAGTCCAGGCACTGCTTGCCGGACAGGTAGCCCCGCGATATCTGTACATGTACTTGTCAATATCCCTTGCTTAAAAAAGCCTCCTGTTTTGTTTTGTTTGGGTTGGTCGGTGGGTTATCAAATGTAATCCTAATGCCTCATTGATGCGCAATTCAGACGGGTCCAGAAATCTTTTTATGTTCCCCTTTTTTTCTCATGGGCCAATTTGATATGTCACCACCCACTGCCAAATAAAGTAGAAGGCAACACTTGGCATTCAGACATCCAGAGATAACTTCTGCCATGGAGAATTCCGCTCCATCTATACTTTCTAGTCAAGCGCCAGTCCATTCTTATTTGTGCGTAGCTGATGGGCGAAAAAAACAAAAAAGAAACTTGTTCCTTCATGGGCCAACTCATGGGAGTAGCCGCAGTGACTTAATGGCATGAAGCTTGAGGGGTAATAAAAGGCCGGGGGTAAAAATAAAAATTAGCGATGGGGAGACATTACTGCGTAGGAGGAATACGATGACGTAGTGAGTGGACCAGAGCCGTGGAGCCTAGCCAATTTACAACCCTTTATTTCATTCGCCATTTCTAATTATATTCCAGAGCTTCAAAATGTATATATAAACTTATTCACAGTAGCATAATCCAAAATACCAAAAATAAAAGCTCCCTCTCGACAAAAAGAGGGGGAAATCTCCCAATGTCCAACGCCGTTCTAATTTGGTATCACCCAAAGCGCAGCAATTAGACAAGAAAGAACTCCTGAGCAGACCACCGCCTTGGGATGCCTATTCAATGTAGAAAAATGAGGATGAGTAATATCACTGCTTCAAGCTCTTTGGTAACCTGCTTATGTCTTGGGTGATTTTCGAGGTAACAGTTAAATATAAAGCCAAGAAGGGTTTCCGCGCCGTTAAATGGCAATGGGAATAGAATTCTTTGTAGGAAAACGTCGTCCACATGGTGTATCATATTTGGTGTAGAGACTGACAAGTCATAAAGGAGAATAGTCGCGGCGATTTTTTCCGGTATTACCTCTTCGTTGTCTGTTCTAAGTTATGGCCGCGCTTATTCTTTTCTAGAGGGGGTAATTGTTTAGCCTAGATGGAAATAAAAGACATCTGCGATGCAGAGGCAGGTGTTTGGCCAAGAGCAGAATGTGATAGAAGTTTACTTACGGCTTTGGTTCCCACATTTTGGTCTCGACGTTGAATACATGGCTGTTGAGGTGGTGAATTAGTTCGGCCCAATTGCAGGAAAAGGTTCAATGGGGTCTTAAACGTACTTGTTGAAATCAGTGTTCGTTAAGGAGGAAGGTCCATACTCGTCCGCGAGCAGTTTTGTGTAATCATATGGGATTTTGGCTGGCATGTCTTCGAAGTAGCTGTCTCGCAAGGGAAAAATGTCTTGTTCCTGTAGAGGCTCTCAACCATTATTGCCGGCCTAAATTGCGGGAAAATGGGGTTTGCAGAGATATCTCTTACAAGGTACCTATGACGATCTTTGCACATGAGAGCGCCCAGGTGGCCCTTTTTTCGAGCTTCAAAGTCCTTCCTCACACTTGTTATGTCGACGAACAAGCCCGACGACGTATCGATCCACCTGGCATCAATCACGTTCATCCAGTCATCCGTCGTTCGATTAACGAAATGAGGATTGATCTCCAGCAGATATGTCCGGCCACCACGAACACCATGTAATTTGAAATGGTACTCCGTCATATTGTAATACTTCGCAAGGAAATGCATCGTTCCCTCCGAGACTTGGGCGTCAATGTCTGTATCCCACGGCAGGATCTGTAGACAAAAATGCAGCAGTCAGCGATGAAAATACCTGAATAGACCGATGTTAAAGGGATGGTTGACCTGATGATTCCACCACCAGCCCAGTAGCGTCCCGTGCATAATCCATGTCTCAGCTCCAATATCTATCATAGTTGAAAGATATGTCTTCACCAAAGCCCTCAAATGTGGAATACGCTGGTCCTCTGGGATAGTTTCCGAAGCAAAGCTTAACTTTCGTCAGTATAATTCCGCCCCGTCAAAGTGACTCTCCATTTACCCTCCACATACCGTCCGTCATAATGATAGTGGAATCTTCACCATCGTTTTAGCGCCCGCTGTAGATTATCCCGGAAGAGTTATAGCACATACGTTGATTCATCTGTAGAATGACGGTTAGATTTTCCTAGTCTCGAATATCAATGGGGGACAGACTCACGAAAATACTTTTCTTCTGGGTCTTCGCTAGCACCACTGGAGTCCGTCTCCATTTTTGTCCGCACGCTCAAAAAATCGGCATGGCAGCAAACCGGCCGAGCAATTGCAAGCCATATCCAAAGAAGAAGAAATGCCAGCATTTCTTAGAAGCCAATTCCCGCACAACAATAATAACATCACTATAAATTTATCATGATATCCAAAATTCGAGGGCTCCCACAGGCGATTAAGGCCCCTTATAATTGAGGGAAGGAGTCCTTTATCATTTGTTGGGACGGATATGCCGGAATCCACACGTATGTGGGGATGCTTGGAACATCTCGGCTTTGGGGAGGCAATCAATGAAAGATATGAATAATACTTTCCAACTACATAAAACCGGCAATAACATTACTCAGAAATATATATTTATGTACGTACATAAAACGTATGAAGAGAATGGTGGGGAAAAATGAGGATTTAGGAGCGGAGAGGAGGAATTGAGAGGGAATAATACGAGCAGAATGAAGCTCAAGGGTTGTTGTCATGTGCCCTGATTGTTTGCCGCTTCCAAGGTTCCCCACAGGGCTGAGGCCCTGCAACCACTGGAATTTCTGGAAAATAGGCGCCTTCCCTTCAGATGTCTCGGCCTGTCTTCGCTGAGAGGTCCACGGGTGCCCATGGGCCTGCCAAGCGCATTACAGTGGAAATTGTTGAACGTTCGTTCGAGAAAGCTGAGGCTGCTGAGCACTTTATTAGATGAGGATTCTTCAGGCACACTTGGTCGACTTTTGTTCCTCCCATTATTACGATGACCCAGATTTGTGCTCTGCTCTGTTTGCATTTCCGGATAGACTTTAGCTACCATCCCTTTCATTTTGCACGCGAAATAAATCATCTAGAGCGAGCTGAGAAAGCTAGAAAATGTTACAATTATGTCAAAATACAGCCGCACAGGCCGAATGAACTCCAAAGCACAAAGAACAAACAGGACGCCCATATGTAGTTACTCTATACAATAACTTTAAGTATTAGATATCCAGATTCGCTTGAGTGATGTCAATCTTCTCCTCTGCCGTGCTGCAGAACTACGAAAGGCTGACATTAGAGGGTGGAAATGGGAAGTAAGTTGACGGTGTATCGGGGTGAGTAAGTTAAGTTGATTACGCATAAAAATTCATCAAAATAATCTGAGCTTAATACCGGGAAACCCTTTATTTCTAATTAAAAAGTTAAGTATAAGCCAAGAAAAGCCATAATATAGACAAGGTCGAAATTGAAAATAAAAGCAAACACCGGAAAAAGGAGGAAGAAAAACCGAAAGGCTCTAACTAGCATGAGCAGACTAAACTGACACGCACGTGGGGAAAGAGAAGAAAAAATACACATGATTGCACATAATAGTCCATGATATTGAAAATAGTGAAATTCATATCGACAAGTCCTCAAGCGCACTGATAAACGTTGTAATTGCGCTTGCACCCAGAATGCCCGTTGTCGCTGATCGTTTGAAATTCTTTCGTCGCTCTGCGCTGTCGTCCTTGCCTGGGGGATCACGTCGCTGCTGCCCGCTAGTGTAACTGTTATTACTCCTGCGCGAGGGGGAGTCGTGGTGGCGGTGGCGTTGATGATGATGTGCTGTGGTGTATGGGGAGGGATTTCGGGGAGAGTGGTTGTTGGTATTTATTGGAGGGGGATATGAGGATGGCCGCGGTGCATAGTGCGACGAAGGAGAAGAAGAAATATACGTATTGGCGGCATATTGCTGCTGGCCGGGGGCGGAAGTAAAGGAACGGGGGTGACTGCGAGGAGATAAGCTGGGGTTATGGCTATATCTTTGCGGCTGTCGTTCAGGAATGGCTCGGGGTAGGGTCCGTGTGCTGCTTGACGAGGAGTGTGGACGATCATCGGAGTTTTGATGGTTCTGCACATTAATTTCTGGAGTTGGGATACGGAGTTGGGATGGCGAAGTCTTTGGTTTGCCTTTGTCTGTATTATTGATGTGTTCATTGTCTTCCCTGCGTTGGGTTCCTTCCCCTGACGCCGAAGTATTGCCGCTAGGAGCAAAACTGACATTTCGCCGTCTAGGTTGCCCCTCATTATTACTTGATTCATCAGTGTCGCTATCCACTCGAGTTTGTAGGCTGGAATAATCTTTTCGAAGTTGGGCAGCGCGTTTCCTTGCTTCTTGAGAATGAGGTTGCCTCCAATTGGAGGTAGTGCCTTCAAGGTAGTAGCCTTGACTATCATGTCCTTCCGAACCGTTGCGGTATTCGTCATTCTCGATATCGGATTCAAATGACACATGACGCTGCGGACTCGCTTCCTCTGCGGGTAACTCCCAGTATCCCTCTACTCGCGTCCATCGGCTAATCAAAGGATCAATCACCTTTGAAGATACACGAATCATGTCCTTGGGAGATTGAGTGATTGCGGCTAGGGAGCTATCGAGGTTGCCAAGTGATATCACAGGCAATCTGGTTGGTATGTTGGATAGCGGTTGTACACAAGTACCATTAAGTTGGGGGTTAGATAATCTGGGATCGCTTTCATTCTGGGTGTATTCCATAGCTTCACGAACGGCGAGGTCATGCAGCCGATCAAGTCGGTATATCGCCCAATACCGGACGATTATCATGTTCTGGGCTTCGGCACGCTCTTGTTGAATGATATCATTTCCCTGAGAGTTTAGTGTATTCCTGTAGATATTTTGTTAATTAGCCTTCTGGGTATAATCTTAAGAGCAGTTGAAGAAACCATTCTATCTTACCTTCTGGTAGATGCAAGCTTCCCTAGTTGTAGGATATGGAGCATCACCATAAGACTCAGCTTAAGCGCTTCAAGATGGGCCAGCAAATATGTAACATGTTGTTTTCTGAAGCAGCGCTTGAACCGCTCCTGAATCGAGCTTCCATCATTTCGATGAGCTTTGTCCAACATTATTTCAAAGTCATCAAATACTGTGCGGCTCTGTTCACTAATTTCTTGTGCGGTGCGCGAAGACTCTGGCGAATGGGGAGAATCCATCGTCTGCAAACTTTGCCCGACCTGCTTCAAAGCCGCTACGTACAAAGAAAGGCCCTTCGCGATGCTATGAACATCGATGCCAGCAGCTGCTACATCGCAGCCGACAGCATTCAACAACAAGGAAAGTCGGAAGCCCAACCTTGCAACATGAAGGACGGGGTGAATGGTAGCTACGTTGATGCCTGTTAGCTTCGATGAGTTGGGATCGGAGAAGAAAGCCGTACCTATTTCCGACATGGTTTGCCGCCTATCAGAGATGACAAGAATCCCAATACCTATATCAAGGGCCACGATTTGCTGGTGGCAAGAATACGCTGGATTTAGGTCTTGAAGATGAATGTCCCCCACTTCTTATGTTAGCTGAAATAAAATCTATAATCATAGTAACGACTAAAACGTGTCCAGAGCAAAAATCAACTCGATCCGTCGAGTAAGGCTGGATAGATATACTGGGCAGAGTCATAAATAGTGGCCGTAACCCGGCCGCCAACTACCAAGAATGTGGTGAGCGAAGCATATCATTGGCCAGGGCGCAGCCCAAGTTCGCCTCGTTTACCAGTAGTATTTCTTCCGGCATGCTGATTTAATCGACATTGCCACTTATTTTGAGCCTCATCCCCCGCGGCTAGTAACTGTACCCGGCGAGATCCCAGCCATGTGGTGAGCAGCATCGTACCCAGTTCAGTTCCAGGTGAGAAACTGACGCCCCGTTTTGCTGGATGTCGCAGATCACCTGACCTTCCCGGCCTTGGTAGAGGGACCTTTGTTCTTGGCATTATGGATAATAACCTGGGGAGGAGTTGATTGTGGTCTTCAAAGCGGGAATTCTTTGCTGTAACAGCAATAATATTATGTTGAGGGCTTAATGGAATTATCCTTAGTTAAGAGCGAAAATCATCGAGATCATCGATCTACAAACCTTCAGGACCCCAACCAACAAATATTTGTAAGTATCCTCTATTCATTTTTCGGGAGAAGGAATGGATGATCCGCCCAAGACTGATTGTTGATTAAACACTATGGAATGGTAAGCCATCTTTCATTCAATCCTATTCCAATATTTGCCCCAATCTCTAACTTAATAATGAATGGACTGGCAATCCCTGTCAACGAGAATTCTGTATTTTCACCCGGGAGAATAAGCCTCATCAACCAACTCACAGAGTTAGAACCATGGGTACGGGATACCAAGGGGCGCCCTGTCAACGCCCGGCGTCCACATCATTATACCAACCGCAGTATATAAAAGAGAGGACTTTGAAACAATGCTCGATTCATTGTTCGATCATGGGCAGAGATGAATTCCGGAATTGCCTAGAAGAATCGTCTTTTCGAATCGGGACTTACTCGTTGCCGAAGAGGAGCCGGCTTCAGACGGTAAACGACTCTATTTGGCTGGCTATTCATGCAGTCTCAGTTGATGCTTCCAGTCGAAAACTCTACTCCCCCTGGATTCAGAGTGGGAGTCCTGAGGGTTGTTTGTTTGACTTGGGATTAATCGCCCTTCATCCAAGATTGGAAGAAGCACAAGGTATTTCCCCTAAGATGGAGGTTCTCGAATATATTTCACTGCGCCACGGCGTCAGAAATAAGACTGTAGTAAATGAGGTAGTTGCTTGGGAGGGTTGATTGATTTCGCCCTGAGTCAGGCTACCTTTGCTTTGCGGACCTGGAAATTCCTTGACATTGGTGCGAGAAAGATCTGTGGTGTAAAATCGTAGCTAGTTACCAAACGATAGGTAGCCTAGCCACCACGCCAATATTTCCTGTCCGCGGGATACATACCTAGAGGAAATATTGTAGAGACCCGGGATGTTCAAGGTTGACCTCGGGAGGTTGCATGCGTTGCCCGTTGTAGTTAGTGTCCAAGCCCTAAAATAGAAACATCCATTAAAATGTCCTAGAGTCCTAGATAACACTAACAGCATGCATGATAGAAAGATGAAACAAGCTGCAAGCTGCAAGCTGCATGTGAAAGTTGGAAGAACCATCCAGTTCAATGCTTGAGATGGTACTCCGTACAGCTTGTTGGTTCCCAGGCCGTGTTTCGGCCCCTGAGCTTACTGGATGCTTGCCCGGGCCCTTGCTGAAATCCGATTGCGGAAAGTTTAGCCGATTCCGGCGCAGTCGCCTTAGCCCTTAAGTTATCCTCGAATACCTTGATAATAGTGGTGAGAAAAGCAGAAAAAGCAGAAAAGCGAACAGTGAGCACTTGAACACAAACGACAATATCACCATTTTAATGAATTTTGGAGGTATGTCATGTTGCAGTCCTCTGACTGCACAAAGATGAGCTGCTGACCTTCGATTTTACAGTTAAAAGGCTTTGAAGACACCTCCACTCGTGCCCGTCACGACAAACGACCGACCTGCCTTTCTGCCCTCCTCTGTATTCATTGCCCTAAATAAGAGTCGATTTCTGCGCCCAACGTTAATATATTCAAGAGTAGAGAGTAGGGTGGTGTTTGAAGAAACAGGGTTGGTTGATTGAGCAGCGTGATAGGGAAGCTTTGGGAACCCTCCGACACCCACCTCCACCCTCGTAGATGGCCTGTTCTATCTCAGGGTGGAGTTGACGGACTACGTATGCGTCAACAACTTGATTAGTGCGGCCCACCGACTTCACATTCGAAAGAACGTATATATCAATGTCAACGATAAAGCCTCAGGCTATTATAATGAACCGCGCCGCTACCGACCCTCCAAAATGTCTGGATACCTCCCAAAATGCTCCTGTCCCAGCCCAGCCTGGTGAGGATGGAGCGCTGACACCACCTGGGACGGCAAAGATCTCGAACACTACTACGAATAAATTAGAGACGACAAATTTTGTGGAATCGAGTACGAAAGGAAGATTGCAGCTCTCGGATCTTGACGAGTTTGGATTACCTATTCGAGCCTTTAGCCAGTCACCGCGCCCAAACAACGATGAATTACCAAACACGCAGAATCGGATGAAGCCTGTAAATAACGCTGAGGTAGCGCTGCCAGTTTCTAGCGAAAGCACACAGGAGGCAAGCTTTTCAAAAGATAGTGCAGCTCCGTCCACTACCACATCTGACATTGCAATGCAGTCTACTGAGAACGCCGTAGTTTCGCAGTTTACATCCACTCCTGATCTCTCCAATATAACGAAAGATTCCCTAACAGTGGATCCCTTACGTGAGTCGAAAAACTCTGACGCATCAGGGAACCCGGACAAGTCTCAGTCACAAGACCCAGAGACTTCAAAAAGCCACAAACGTGCGTCAAGCCAGGCGGCGCTCATTTCCGAATGGTCGCATCAACGCCTTGCTGCGGACGAAGAGGAGGTTAATGAAGTTGACAATGTCGATGAAGATGGCTGGAAAGATATGCCGGCTTTGGGGGAATTTGATATTTATGATGACTATGGCAGGATTGTTGCTCGCGGCGTAGCACAGGAAGATGACGCAGCAGTATACCAGGGGCTTGGAGGCGCCGGGAAAGGATACACTCGGCTCCAAATCGACGAAGATGCGCAGTCAGTCACCAGTCTAGATGACGATACGAAATACCTTTTTAAGGAGCCGGAAAGCAACGCTATTGGGGTTGAAGAAGAACAACGAGATCCTCTCGCGCAACTACAAGCCACGAAAGATCTTCTAACGGAAGGACAGAGAATTGCGTACGTTGGGGTGACAAGACTAACGATCTATCAAATGGTAAAAGAATTTGACGGTATTCGGCCATCAAGATCCTCGAAGAAATACCTCTCCTCGGCCATAGATTCCATGACCAAATGGGGTCAGCAGATGATGATACGGCTGTATACACATATGGATATCAATTCTGCGGAACAAATAATGATCGAGCAGCTGGCAGAGCATGGTGTCCAGCCGGCCGACCTTGTCCCGCCGCTTATGCAAAATTCGCGAGTTAAAAACCCTCTCTCTAGCGAATCCGCTTCCCCCAGGCCTTCAATTTCATCAGCTACGCCTGCGGAGAAGCCCCCTAGTTCAAGTGGCACATCCGCAGCTTCCGAATACTGCTCGTTACCATCCTCACCACCCCCTCCATACGAAACCCACACCGATGAAGATTTACCAAAAGTTAAGACCCCGTCTGAAATGCCGACGTCGGAAAATATTGATATCGACCTTCGATGGACCGTGCTGTGCGATCTCTTTTTGGTACTTATCGCTGACTCGACGTATGATGCCCGCTCACGCCTATTATTAGAACGAGTTGGAGAGTCTATGAATGTGTCATGGTCACAAATATGCCGGTTTGAAAAGCGGGTGATTGACGCTTTGGAAATGCAAGAGGAGAAAAGTAAAGAGACCTGGGATGAAGCAGAAAATATGGAAGCACGGCGGAAAAAGGCCCTGAAGAAAAGATATATGATTATGGGCCTTGCAACCGTTGGTGGAGGATTGGTAATTGGCCTGTCCGCAGGATTACTTGCTCCAGTTATTGGTGCAGGCCTTGCGGCTGGGTTTACTACCATCGGGGTCACAGGAACTGGTGCCTTCCTAGGGGGCGCTGGAGGAACAGCGCTTATAGCATCTGGTGCTACTCTTACTGGTGGAACAATTGCAGTTAGAGCTTCTAATAGACGAACCGGTCCTGTGAAAACGTTCGAATATCGGCCCCTACATAATAATAAGAGGGTTAACCTTATTGTTACCGTTTCTGGATGGATGACCGGTAAAGTTGACGATGTCCGATTGCCATTCAGTACTGTGGACCCTATCATGGGTGATATCTATTCCGTCCTCTGGGAACCGGAGATGCTTCAAAGTATGGGAGATACCATTAATATTCTCGCTACAGAGGTGTGTACAACTTTTGCATGTATCCTTTCTTCTGTTGCTAATTCTACTTCCAACCCAGGCTCTCACCCAAGGTCTTCAGCAAGTCCTGGGAAATACCATCCTCGTTGCTCTGATGGCATCTTTACAACTCCCAATTGTGCTAACTAAGCTTTCGTATTTGATTGATAATCCGTGGAATGTGTCCCTAGTCCGTGCCAATGCAACTGGCCTCATTATGGCTGACTCCATCATCGCTCGGAACCTAGGAAATCGACCCATAACCTTGATAGGTTTTTCCCTGGGGTCACGCGTAATTTTCTCTTGTTTGAAGGAGCTTGCGAGAAAAGGTGGCCATGGACTGATTCAAAACGTTTATTTGTTCGGTTCCCCAATCGTTGCGAATAAAGATGAATATACAAAAGCGCGAAGCGTCGTATCTGGCAA
Organism: [Emmonsia] crescens; assembly: GCA_002572855.1. NCBI lineage: Eukaryota > Fungi > Ascomycota > Eurotiomycetes > Onygenales > Ajellomycetaceae > Emergomyces > [Emmonsia] crescens. The sequence continues at coordinate 35,514 of PDND01000015.1, read as the reverse complement.
GTTCGTGAATGGCTATGCTTCCAATGACTGGATTCTGGGATACCTGTTCCGAGCAACCAGTGGTGGAATTATGCGGGTAGCCGGCCTTGCCCCCGTTGAAAATGTTCCTGGGATCGAAAATATGGATGTAACACAGTTCGTCAACGGGCACATGGCCTATCGTGCCGCGATGCCAAGGCTACTTCGTGAACTGGGTTGGGAAGTGGAGAGCGATGAGTTTACCGAAATTGAAGATCCAGACCCGGAAAAACATCAAGAAAGGCAACGAGAGTTGATTCGTGAAATTGATGAAGCACGGAAAGAAGCTGAAGCAAAACCTGACAAAGCTCGGTTTGGTTTCTTTAACCGTGGGAAACTGGCGGAAAAAAAGGGGTGGGAAACCTATGACGTAGATCACAAGGATTATTATTCGCAAAATTCCTCTGATAGCGGTCTCGGCTCTACCTCTGATCATATTCTGTTTGATATCGATGCTATCCGCGCCGAGTTAGCATCGGAACAAATGGAAGTGAAACAACTAGAATCCACTCTGCCCCCGATAAAACTTGATCTCAATGCACCGTCTCCTCTACCTCGATATTCGTGGAGTGAGAAGCCGCCAGTAAGTTCTGAGGAGCCATCGAAGACGGATATGCCAGAAGCCGATGGCCTTGGTCGTTTATCTTCGGGAGCACCATCGGGCAGTGATCTTCGGAGCCGGCAGGACTCAGTTGATTGCAACTACGACGGCCATGACGACCACATACAGATGACTTTTGATACATCATATGCCAGCCCTCCTTCATACTCACCACCGGTATCGTCGTCGTCTTTATCCCGCGACTTGTCCCGCGATTTGTCCTTCATGAACTTATCCCCGTCGCCAATACCCTCCCGCGGAGCCAGTCCGAGGTTTGGCAGTTCTAACCTCAGCCATAATGCCTGGGCCGATGACGATTACGATGAACGAAAAGATGGAGATATGCAAATGACTTTTGAGTAGTGAGCAGCATCCGAGGGCGCTTGATATTCTTTTCTTTTGTCCTTCTCCTTCCACGAACATTGTCGATTATTATTTTTCGTATATAAATTCTAGATAACCCCTTTCTCCGCATCGCACTTTTGCATATATCCCCTACACGCGGGTTGAGACTAGTCAATATATTTTATTAGCTTATTATGGACGGACAATGTTTTTCAATGATTAGCCTCCGATGTTACCCATGTGTTTAGGTTAGGGAGCCATTTATTTACTTTTCGTTACTTACCAACCTTCTACTTTTTTGGAACGAGGTGGATAGATAGACGCCTTTCTCTTTTTTTGTGATCGAATTGTCAAATTATCATACGGTACCCATAAGCCCCATCTCCTCGCAAAAGATGTAATGTACACCCATTTGTTGCACCTTTAGGTACTTATTATTTTTGTTGTTCTGTTATTGAACGCTCTGTCCCCCTTGATATTGCCACCCTTTTTCCAGAGATTATTAGAAATTAGATACATTCATAGTTTTTAGTAATGTTTTGATTGTGTTGACCTCAAGCTTCCACATCCTATATATCTGCTATGAGCTCTTATTTACATCACTTCATACCCTAGGTAGATAATGGATGTGCTCTGATCTCGAGAATAAGTTGATACCTGGGTATGCTTGGCAATCACGGGTTACAATTGCTAGAGGTGTCCTGATCAGCCACGACGCTAACCCCAGCCTCCATCACTGACCCAAATGCAAGCGCGTCTTCTTCACAGCAGAGTCATATTTCAACGCGACAACAGCTATAACTTGATATATACGGAGTACTGCTGCTTCTCTTTGCGAATGAAGGTTGTGGTCGCACTTACTCCTCAGCAATCGACCCACAAGACTGTAAATTTGCGTATCAATCCCTCCTGGCACGACTCCTTACATCCGACCTAACCCAGGTACCCTATCACTCCTGTAAACAATGATCCCCCAACGACCTAATTCTAGCTATGCGACAAACATCCAAACACGACACAATTATAGGGGAGGTCCACCGCTAAGCCAGGTCGGGGGTCAGCTGGTACACCCTAGAGATTCAGCTACAGGACCCAATGCTTTGAGTAGCAGGAAGGCTAGGCCAGAACCCGCAACGGACGACGAACCACTCAGCTCCACAGACGAAAGTGAACAAGTGAACTCTCATTCCGAACTATCGCCTTCTCCTGAACCTAGACGGAAATCGTATGCATGGTCACCAAAAGAAGAACCGGGTAAATCGGCTCAAAAAGCTGGGTGCGACAACGACGTCGATGGTGGGGAAGATAAACGGTCACCAAAACGGAGGAAGAAAGCTACGGATACCCCACGGAAAGGAGAAAGGCGATCGGGAAGGGTCAAGTCTTCTCCACCTGCGTCGGAGGAGGAGACTCCACGCAAGCCTACTTTCATGAGGGAAAGCGATGCTTCTTTCTTCCGTCGACCTCAGCCTCCTCCGGCGAAGTCATTATATGGCACAGGCAATATGCACGCGGCCCCGATAAAGAAACAATTAAAAAAGTTCAGAGTTCCCGCTTCTACCACAGAGGAAGGTGATTCCGCCATCCATTCATCCTACGTCTCCTCAAATGGGCCCAAGTTCAAAACGCCCATTTCGTTTCCAAACGAGCTCACCTCCAACACATCATTTTTCACTGGTACAGCGCACTTCGATGATGATGATGATGATGAATCTTCACTTTCCCCACTAAGCTCAGTATCTTCTTCCATAAGCCTTCATCTATCACAGGCTGAAAAACAACATCTTGACTCAGCCACCCCGAAAGCAAAGGCTATAGTTTGCCCTGGGTGTGACCAGGCCATTGACCCCAGGTTTATAGACGATTTCCAGTCCCATAAGGGCCTTAATTACAGAAAGAAAGCTCAATTCTGCCGGGATCACAGGATCAAAGCTGCAGAGCATGAATGGGCTGAAAGGGGGTATCCGACGATTGATTGGGAGAATCTTCACAAGCGCATTGAGAAAAATTATGCTGAGTTGGATCGAATCTTAACGTGCAATAAGCCGTCGTTTTATCGAAATGTGCTAGAGTCTTCGCGTATCGGGAAAAAGAAAGGAAACCTGCGTCTAACGGTTGATGGGGATGGGGTGGAGAAAATTTCGACTGGTTATTATGGCCCTTGGGGAGCAAAGAAGATGTAAACTCATTTTCCCCCCTACCCATTTTTGTATAATAGCGCGTTCAATTGGCTAACTGAGTACGTTTACTTAGGATGGATGCAATCATCAACCATTTTGCGGGGAAATTCAAGCACTTAGCACCGACAGACGGCCTGATAAAGGCTGCTGGAGTTTCCGGATTCGTGCAATCAGTGATGGTTCCAGAGTTAGCGGTGATGCTGGTTAAGGAAGATATGAATATTGAAGATGCAGATGCGCGTCAGATAATGAGGGATAGTATGGAAATCGGGAATCTGATCAATGAGCAGCCAGATGATATTATTAAACAAGTCGTCAGGAAATGATGATTCCGATAGGTATTGGATTATTTTCGATTAGGGACGAGAGTGAATGCTTGTGTCTTTGTCGTGGGAAGCTATTTTTCTACAAATTGGACGGGTCTGTACTGTTAGCTTGCTGCCTCCTTCATATTTCATGTATTTTCTTTCTCCTTTTATCCATTTCACTTCACATTATTCCTTATGATCCAACTTCTAATCTTTCGCGAGAATGAATTTTTGGAGCTGGATCTGACCCTAATATTTATATACCTTTTGTTTTGTCATACTGGCTTTACACCCAATTGTGAACTCTAGAAATCTCAATTGATATTATGATTCACCGAATCATACATTATTATACTCCTGCTAATCGTACACACTCTCAAGTCCCAACACTTTCGTAAAATCTGGACCCACGAGCTCAGCCGGTCGTATATGACCTCCGTGGCCTAATCAAAACCATCCAGGATCACCTCCAACACCACCGGATAGCCCACTCACATCCGCCCCATATCCGGGCCTCACATCATTAACTCAAAACCCACATTTCTATGCATTCCCCCAAATCAAATTCTAAATTCCAAGATTTAAACCCTAGTAGCCCTCTTCCCCCTATACGCCAATCCAAAAACAATCAAGCCATACGTAGCCAGTAGACTCAGGCCTATGGGAACAGGCTTCCTCGTCTTCAGCGCTCTGGGGATCGAACTTCCGGCCAACACAGTCGAGGCAATCAGGCTCAATTCCTCACCGAAGGGCAGTTGGCCCTGAAGACGGAAATAGCTGAGGGCGTAAATGGCGCCGACGGAGAGGCCGGCGGCGATGGAGGGGATGGAGCCGGTGCGGGCGTAGCCGATGATTCCGCCGCACGATGTCAAGATGGACAGCGCAGCGGCAGAATTGGTGATGTTCTGGGAGGATGGCTGTTGGGATGGGTGTTAACTGTTGTGCAGGGAATTAAAGGGGTAAAGGGGGCGGGGGGGGAATTTGTATGTTGGCGGGGAGGGGAGGATGGTGGGTGAGATAAGAGGTATGTAAAGATAGAGCTATGCTAGGCAGCTTGGATATGCTCCGCACGTACCATTATTATTGTATATGCTTTTGCTACACTTAAAGGGTTTTATTTAAGACTGTGCGTTGTTGTGGTGGACGTCGTCAGCCAACTCGTTCTTGGATATTTGGGGTCCGGAACTTGATGACAGAAGCTTATTTTAAGCCTCGGATGCGGAGCAGGAGCTTGGACCACAGGGCTAGGTCACCTGATCACGTGATAATTAATACATGTCATGTGATATCCGACTACCTGTTCGTGTTCTAACTTGAACAACATCAAGATACGTTGTTGATGTGCAGCTTATGTATTAGAACCAGAAGCCATTACCCATTCTCATACCCCAACAGAAGGGCTACGTTGGATTCAGAAGTATTCAATTGGCGTACCCTGCCAGTTTTATTTTCTCTGAAACTGTCACATTGCCACAACTACCATCATCATGGCTCCGAAACGCCGCATTGCATCCGCCTCCCCAGCTCCGCAAGCTCAACCTGCCTCCACTTCCTCTTCTACTCCTACACCAGCGAAAGCGACTCCCAGCCCAATGTCGACAACTAGTAATTCTGCCGCCGCCTCTCTTTTACCCAACTCTCAAACGCAAGAAATCGTTGTTGGTATCTGGCAGCGATATCTAAAACAGACGCCCAAAAGAACCCTTCAGTTAGATTCTTTCATGGCATTTTTAGTTATTGTAGGAGGCGTACAATTTGTATATTGCATGCTGGCAGGGAACTATGTAAGCCATTTTTTACTTTTTTCCCTACCTTCTATTTTTCTCCAGTGCAATTTTAAAAATCCATTTTGCTAACAGGATTAAACCATATCAAAATATAGCCATTCAATGCGTTTCTCAGTGGCTTCTCCGCATCCGTCGGCCAATTCGTTCTCACTGCGAGTTTGAGAATGCAAACGAGCCACCAGGGCGGGAAAGACGGGAAGGCTACCTCTACATCCAGAATTGTCTCGAAGCCGACGAATGGAGATCTACCATCGAATGGATTGTCGAGTGAAAGGTTCGTGGTCCTATATATAATAATTTATCGGGTCATTTGCTTGTTGCCCTACTTCTCATCCCTTTGCATGTGATGGGCGCAACCTCTGTAGATGACGAAACAATTGTGTACAACTCAGACTGACCTGCATATTTTATAGGGCATTTGCGGATTATGTATTTGGCAGTTTGATACTGCACTTCTTCTGCATCAATTTTATTAACTGAGGTGGCTGTTCCTTTGCTTTATCTTCTGCAGTTATTCTATTGTTGGCTACGTTTTTAAAGCAGCTCGTGGCTATGGGCGAGAAATATTCCCACAGGAGTGCGCAAGTTTCCAGACCAGTTAGATAGATTATTATGTTGTTCCTGTGTCTTTAGGGAGTTATTGCATCGACAGCATGGGCACCAGAAATGTCTTCAGGGTTGTCAAAATGATAAATACGTATTTTTATATCATTTACAACGCGGAACGACAATGTACACGGCAGAGTAATCCCTTACCATTCTATGGCTGTCAAATGCTATTGAGCACTCCATGGTATGTTCAAGGTCTTAATTGACCTCGACGTGATTAATTTGCGTCTCGCATATATGCAGATATACAGTTCTAAATGTACCATAATGTAATATATCCCAACCAAATCCATTCAACGCCACTCCACTCCACTCCACTCCACTCCACTCCACTCCACTCCAAAAATGTAAGAAAACCAGCGTCAGAACCCTCTCGCCCCCCTCTTCATAACCGGTTTCTTAACCACACTCCCTCCCCCACCAGCAGCAGGAGCTGTGGTATTAGCGCCAGGCCTCCTCACCGCCGTTGTCCTAGAGACAGGCCGTCTCACCACAGTCCTCATCCCCACGCTCGCAGACCCACCTTCCGCCTCCCGTTTCCGCCGAAACGATTCCTCTTCGGCCTTTTTCCGCTCCTGTTCAGCTGCGCGTTCGCGATCAGCAGCCATCTGCGTCTCGATTTCCATCCGTCTGTTGAATTCGTGCTCGGTCACGCGACGCTCACGGGCTGAATAGCCTTTTTCTTTTATCGAGTAGAAGACTCCACCTAGGTCGGCGAGCCACTGGAGGTTTTAGTGGTTTATGTTAGCTATATCTAATGTAATGAAGTATTGAATGTGGCTGGCGGCTCTAGGGAAGATAGGGAAGGGGTATATTGAACAAAAGAAGAGGGATAAAAGCGGATTAAATTAAAACTTACATGAGGGTCCACAGACGTAACGGTGGACATATACTCTTTGCTCGTTAAAATCAATTCGTGATATACCACATAGTCGGGGAGATAACCGAGACCGTATAACGCACTTGTCGGGTGAAGTTGTATCGTAACGCTGGTGCGGAGATTGATATACTCGCCAATCCCCTTGACCCTGGCGGCCTGGTGGTAGTACCCAGAACATATACACTTCCGTATAACGTCCCAGTCGGTCCCGCAGCTGGTTAGGGTCATTTTCTGCATCGTCATGATATCGTGCAGCTGCTCGCGGATCTCCTTGGCGCGGCGCAGCGCTTTGGAATGCAGGAAATGTCTAATGCACCACGCATCCGAATAGCCGTTCGATTTCCACTGCGTATATACATGGAGCAGAGTAAGATGGTCGGATTCGGGAACGAAAAATTTCTCTCGGGCAGCATCTGATTCCTCCTGGCGCTCTTTTGGCCTGTAGAATACACCCGGCACAGAGAGCATTGAGACGATCGTTAGCATCTCCTCGCTGCAGTCATACTCTTCGGACGCGGTGATGAGAAGCTTTGCGAGGGATGGGTCCATTGGAAAAGCACTCATGCGGCGACCCATTGATGTCAAGTCTCCAAGATTATCAATGGCGCCCAATGCCCAGAGATCAAAGAGTGATGTAGTAATGGTGTCTTGTGGCGGTGGGTCCATAAAGTCGAAATCAAGCAGATCCTTGACCCCTAAGGATTTCAGCAGCAGCACGGTGTTGGATAGGTTCGTTCGCTGGATTTCAGGGATAGCCTGTATGTATAGTTCATTTTTGAATGCAAGCTCTGTGTATAAGTGATAGGCTTTGCCCGGTCCGGTTCGTCCAGCACGACCAGCACGCTGTGACGCGTTTGCTTGCGAGATGGGTGTGATTTGGAGGGTGTCCATCCCCATTCGTGGATTATAAACCTTCAATTTGGAAAATCCAGCATCGACCACATACATGATTCCATCAACAGTTAAACTAGTTTCCGCAATATTGGTCGCAACAATCACTTTCCTGACTCCAGGCGCGGCTTTGTCGAATATCTTAGCTTGCAAATCAGCAGGCATCTGACTGTATATTGGCAGAATGCTGATCTTTGGGGGATCATTCAGGAGGGTTAATCTCTCCGCTATCAATTCACAAGTCACCTCGATATCTTCTTGCCCGGTCATGAAAACGAGAATATCCCCAGGCCCTTGCGAAACATGGATGGCCAAAACTTGCTTCACTGCACTATCGACATAGTCTTCGCAGGGTGATCGTGAGAATTGAATGTCCACAGGAAATGTCCGTCCAGGAATGAAGAATTCTGGAGCTCCGCCGTAAAATTTAGAAAAGCGTTCGGCGTTCATCGTGGCTGAGGTGACAATGAGCTTCAGGTCCCGTCTGCGCGCAAGCACTTTCTTGATGAGGCCCATCAAAACATCCGTATTCAAGGCCCGCTCATGGGCCTCATCCATGATAATACAGGAGTATTTGTCAAGATCTGGCTGGACTAGAGATTCTCTTAACAGCACCCCGTCGGTCATATCTAACGGTAATACAGACGTTAGCCGGCATTATTTCACGTAAAGGATTTAGAGGGTCTATAACGCACATTTGATAGCTGTTTCATTGCTAGTGCAATCCTCAAAACGAATGGCATACCCAACAAGACTTCCCAGCTTAACTTCCATCTCCTCACTGACCCGCTTCGCAACACTCATCGCAGCAACACGCCGTGGCTGCGTACAGCCAATCATCCCGAGTTTCGCATAACCATCCTCGTAAAGAAACTGTGTTAACTGGGTGGTCTTCCCCGAACCCGTCTGCCCAACAACGATAACCACCTGGTTATCCCTAATGACCCTCAAAAGCTCCTCCCTGACCGCAAAAGCAGGCAGATACTCCCTCTGCTCCCTAAGCGTCTTGCTCTTGCTGAACGCACTAGCCCCCTCATTCTTCTTTAAATGTTCCGCAAATTTACTCCCACCCTTATGCTGGCCCTCCTCCTCCCCGGGAATCGCTACAGCACTATCTCCCTCATCCTCCTTTATGCCCATAAGATTCCCCAACGCCGTCCCCGCCATATTAGTAGCATCCTGCGCCTGCTTCTGCCGTTCCTTCTGTACTCTCTTCTCGCGCACAACCTTACTCCCCTTCCGACTGAACACCGCCATATCACTCTGTGGATCCCGCACAGCGGGGACTGGCTCCAGCTGCTTCGTAAAAACCGTCCGGCCGTCCAGAAACGGCGGGCGCAAATGATGCACGAGCAAATGAACACGAGTGGCTTCTTCGTCGTCGTCAAAGTCCGCATCGTAATCCCTCCTCTGAGCCACGCCAGAAGTCAACATGCGATTCGTCTCCCAGGCATCGACATCCTTCTGCTTCTGCGCCGCGCGAGCGCTGACGCGTTTGCTATTCTTCTTCTCGGACAGCGCTGCTTCGCGCTGTTGATCTGCCCATGTTGTGTCTGCCCCGCCGAATGGATTATGCGTTTCGTCGCCGAAGGTATGGCCTAATTCATCACCGGCGTACCAGTCTCGATCTAGTGCGAGGGTGTCTTCGATGTCGACAAGCGGTTCCGGGCCTTGGAATGCCTCCTGGTGCGGGGTTGAGGCTCCGTTGCGTATCCCGCGGGGAGTAGAAGCACGATTGGTGTCATCTCTGCTACCTCCAAGTCGACTTCGGGGAGCGTAGAGGTGTTTGGATGAGTGGCTAAGTTGGGAAGGAGTTGGAGTGGAGCGGTCTGTGTCGAGCTTCCGGCGCTTGGGGCTATCTTCTCGGGCCATTGTATATTTCCAATGTTGAGTTACAGGTCGGCGTAAAAGGACATTCATACCATACCGTTCTAGCTACGGAATAATGGTTTAGAGCTGTTATTACTGAGATGCGTTTTGGTTGTTGTTTGACATGTTTGCTTGTTTGCCACGGTCCTTCGTTTCGCCGAGTGTATATACTATTTTCGCATTAAATTTGGAATTTACACACACATCCTAGGAACCTATATACATTATTAAGAACCCCCGCAAATATAACAATTCAGTAGAAGAGAGTGAGCCAAATAATCTTGATGAGAATGTGAATTAAAATAGACAAATGATTATCGCAGCGTGTGTAAAAGAGAGCGGATCAAAGGGATATGAAGATGCGTAGCACCTCCAGTTAAAATACTTAAATGCAACAAGGCGACACATCCAAAAATTCATAGATAAATAGCAAGGGTAATAATTAATATTTTTTAAAAAAAAAGACAAAATCAAAAAATCAAATGCAGTCAATAACAGCAATGAACCGGCAAAGTGACCCCCTAGTATATCATTCTTTCCCAGGCCAGAGCGCGCCAAATCAATTTCAGCCATAACATTATCCCTTCCCATAATTCGCCTGTCGCAAGTACATTCTGCCTCATTCTCTCTCCCTTTTTTTGACTTTTTCTTCTGTTCTTTTCTCTTTCTGTTGCCATTCCACCTAAAGATGATTCGCTCCATCTTACTCCGTAGAGGTTTCTGTATCATAATTTTCTTTTGTAGAAATGTGACCTCACTTCCCAAAAGACCCCCTTGAAATTGTACAAGTTATCTGACAAAATAGGTAGGTTTTCGCAAAAATAAACAAAAACAAAAAGCAAATCATAATAGGAGAAAACGCAAGGAAAATTCTGGCCGCTCCAGTCAAATCATCAGATGACCACCACACCATTACATATCTCTTTGATCCCTATTCCTGCCTCTTGTCAGATTCGTTTTCGCCTACTCTTCCTCTTTGTGATCCTCACTCTTAATAGCACTTCCTCAGATCTTGCTCGGGGGATGGGAAGCCGCAGACAGCTACAATTCTGCATTGTAGTCACTTGCAAACGTATTCCGGACCCAGGAAGCGTCTTTGCTAGAGCTAGTAAGTCTCGCCACCGGCACCATTGTGCGAAGGGCCCACCATGGTAGAATATCCGTATGTCGCGCCGGCCTGTTCGTTGGGGTCGAGGTTCGAGCTCAATATGTTGTTGGAATTCTCGGGCGGGACCGCGAAACCTGATCCCGTTGCGTTGCCAGCCCCGCCTGGGGCACCACTCCCCGTGCCCCCGACTGGTCCGCCGGAGCCGTACTCGCTGCTCGGTGGCCGGTTCTGGTTCTCCCCCCTTGAGGATTGGGTCTCAAACCAATCAATTCAATTGTTCAGATATTGTGTCCTCCCCAAGTTGAGGCAACAAAAAGAAATTACATGAGAAAGTGGGAGGAGTAGATAAAGTAGGGTATCAGCCTGTACTCACTTCGCGATATTTTGAAAGATAAATCTTCAGCGCTTCGGAGTAGTTTTCGAACCCGAGGGAGGTCATAGCAAAGAGGATATCCTCCCCATTGACCGTCTTCCTTTTCTCTTGTTGACATTTCTCCGAAGCTGGTAAGTTTAGACGAGGTAGATTAGTTCTCCAATATCACTGTATTCCATCGCCAAAAACGCATGGGTAGAGTACACACCTTCGCTGGTGATGAACGAGATGAATTCGCTCACACATTCTTGCATGCATTCTTTCGCCTCCTTCGCGATCTTGGCATTGTCTGGGAGAGCGGTTTTCATTATTCGAGCAACTGGAGCAAAATTGCGGATGTTAGCATCATATACTGGACCAGGAGAGTGCACTGCTATCTGAAGCACCTGTATCTGGTAAGGTGGTGGTTGAGAGCAATCAGACATGACAAGTGCTAGACACAAGCCCCAGCCAAAGAGCGTGCAGCGCATAGCTAGCTAGGAAAAAGCGAATAGAGTACAAGTCCAGGGATATCCTTCAAATTGAAAAACGCTTCCGCCTGTATGTTTGCAGGCGGGGGCAGAACAGCAAACAGCCAGTAACCACCCGGCAAGGGCAAGGAAGCAAATAATAACACGCGAGGAATATGCGCAAATCAAAGTCAAAAACGTCAACATGCAAGAACGCGCTTAACGAACCATTTGCAATTGGAAGCCATCGATCCTGCTCTTTCACCTCGAATTCTCCCTGGCCTTGCGCTTGTGTATCTTGATGTTCTCGTTCCATATGCTCCGCGTCGTCGCCTGACTGTGTTCCTGGTTCCACCTCTGGTTCCTTTGGAGGAGAGGCCGACGACATGATTTTTACGTCTTTTGAATACGCGGACCGGATAGCAACTTCGACACGGACGGATGAACACGTCACTCCTTTCGAATCCTAGGATCTGCGGGTCCTATGCAGCCCTGCATCAACGTACGTCAGACTGGGCAGCTATTCGCTTCACAACAGCCCTGAGCGGGAACTTCAAGAGTTATGGGTGTGAGGGGGAGAGCACTCAAGTGGCTGCCTTTTCGCTAGAAACCTACCAGGTTGTTGATCTATAGTAGCAGCTCTATTGCATGAGCCGGGACGGTAATTACCAAACGCGCTGTTGACGCGCACTGGCCAGCAGCCCTCCCTTGATAGTCTGACGATGAGATCGGGAGTATAGCGTGGGGACGATGGATAAATCTAAAACTAAACGGGTTGGGCGGTGATGGGTGGAATAATGCGGGTCAATTGACTGGGAGTAGGGCACTGGAAATTCCAGGTTGGGCCGATAGTTATTGATATCGGCTGCAGCAGCGGAGCTACGCGTTGTGCAACAGGCTGTTGCCGTTCTTCTAATTTGTAAACGAGCCAGTTGTAAAAGAGTAAAATAATGTCAACGAAACGACTAAATGCTTGCAGGTCATACAGCTCGGATCATCAAGTGGCTGACTAGGCTTCAAGCTTCGATCGGCGCGAACAGGTATACTTTCAAGTTGTGATAGGCACAGACGGCACCACCCACTCTGTTTCTTATCCCTTGCCTCTTCTTTTTTCTATCCCTGCCTCTCTCTCTCTCTCTCTCTCTCTCTCTCTCTGTCACTGTCCCCGCCTCTCTGCTTTTCTTTTATCTTTCCGTAATTCAGCGGAGCGCGTCGCACTTCACACGCCGTCGATGAGCTAGCTAGCAAACCTGGCGGTCTGACCGGGGAAACAGGACGGCAAACTCAAAGCGAGTCGATTGTGGCTGGGGATGGAAATGGAGATAAAACTAGGAGAATTCGTTGGGCGTCTTGGGCGTCTTGGAGCATTGTTTGATGAAGGAGAGCCGCAGCAATTCCCGCGCTGGCTGAGAAGGCGCATGGGTATTTCAATACGGTAACTACGGGGTAAATATTACGCTGGGCCAGGCCAAATTGCTGAAATTGCCGTGCTAGAAACTGTAACAGTGATACAGGGAACCGCAGAAAAAGCAAAAAGCGGCGCTTAATTTTATGGGATGGCGATGGGAAAAGGCAGAATGGAGTTGTCGATGAGCGCGCATTTTCGCGGGATGTTTCTACGCAGCTCTGCATGGAAGCTTTTAAGATGTGAAAGATTCCAGCAAATGGCCAGGACGCGTTTCTGTTTGGTTTGCGAAAGCTGCTGTCATCCTCGAATCATCGTCGGTCTACATGGGATAAGGCATGTCAACAAACACAACAATTGGATGGGCTTTGCTGGTAAATATCGCCCGTCGAGCCAGTCAAAACCCGCCAATTCTCTTGCCTTTCTCGTTAGAAACGGCTGTTGGCCGAGAGACTCTGGATTCCAGAAATTAAATAATTCTCGAAACCCCACCGAAAACATCGTCATACCCTTCCATTATTGATGGGTCCAGCATGCTTTCTCTTGCAACACAAAGCCAACCCTTTGAAGATATCAGCGACCTCGCCCCCATTCAGCTGAACAGTTTCTTGGAATTACCAGCGCTATCTTTTTAGCAGCCTAGAGTCACCGCCCTGCACTTTCATCACTTTTTCAAACATCTGATCTTTCCGATGTGCCTAAATTGTTCACTTCTGCAGAGTGAATCGCCCGGAACTCGTAACTAATAGGAATCAATGCATGGTGATCATGAACTGGTCGTGCATTGGCATGGCTTTGACCGCTTTAGTCAACTTCTGACAAAATCCCAAAAAGAAGATGTTGCCCGGCTTACCCCTCCTTGAATTCCGGCATTCTCCTCAGTGGAGGGAGGTCGAATCCAAAGTTGTCCCGGTTCGATGACACACCAGAACGAACAAGGAAAAGAAAATTGAAACAATCTAGAAAAACGCTTCAGAAGGGCGCAGGGAACGGCCGCATGGCCCGCCAAGATGCCAGCCCGTGCACCCTACTTCGCTGATTTACTATCCATGAATATACGGTTTGAAATCTCCCTTAGCCTTTAGGTAACTCGATACTTGGGCTTCCTGCGTGGACTGGAACTAACGCACCTATCGGTACCCAACGAGAGGCTGTGAAAATTGGGACTGGCAAGCGCCAGCATTTTTGACGAAGATAAGGCTTTTTACACATGCACGATTATTGGGCATGATGCAGAAAGGATGAACTTTTTACGAAGATTCCTTAGCCGCAAGGGATGTAGGGGTGAGCTAGCTTCGCCAACTCAGAGAGATGGATGAACCATGTTATCTTCTTGGCATGACAGCATGACAGGCACATACCAACATCTACAGTTAACTACAGGAGATAACCTTAGAACTAGTGTAGTTGGGTGATATCACTTTGCATCGTCGCAAGTGGGATAATTCCAGTGGCTAAAAAAGTAAAGAGAATTCTCCGCCTGGTGCTAAATTGGAAGACCAAGGACGCCATCATTCGCTCTCTCCCCTCACTCATGTCCATGTATGTATGTACAACTCTGAAAGTAGGCCATAAGCAGTATACAAGAGGCGGTTTCTATGACAGGTATGTCAAGGAGCTATTAACGCAAAAACAAGAGTTCCTGCATATAACAGATCAACAAAATAGATACATATGACCATTCACCGCTTAATCCCACTAAAATATCATTTCCTAATTTCATTTACAATATTATGATGCTGTTATTCAACTTCTTCTCATCATTTCTACTTCTCCTCTCCATGTCCTTTCACTTCATTTTTGAAGTCATCAATGCTTTTAGTTGTGTTAGGCACGCCTGCATAGAATCTAGTCTCCCAAGATAAATTCCATCATGGACCAGAGCCCTGGCGGTCAGGGCGGCCCCTCGACGAAGAAAAAAAATAATAATCAAGGAAACCAAAAAGAAAAGAAATAGAAAACGGACTGATGTGTGAAAATGCCACCAATGATATATTCAGATAAAAATATATTCGCCGTTTGGCTGAATTGTATGTACAGTTACACACCCGGACCTAGCAACATTCTTTCACACATATCCACCATCGGCCACGCTAGAGACAACAGCGCAAGCCAGCACACCGAAATGTGAGCGGGTGGAATTGAATAACTTTATGCACAGCAAAGGCCCCACGCTCCTTTAACCTCGGAGAACAAAAAAAGGGTACGGGGATTACCAAAGTCAGCTTTCTTCTCTGGCTGGGTGTTCTTCTCCCGTTTTCACTCATAAAACAATGGCATGATAATGATCATCGCTACCCCATAGCCACATCATAGCAAACCCCACGGGAAAAATATTCGCCTCGCCTTTTCCAGATGTAAATTGGGGGCCGTTTTGCCAAAACCTAACTCCGAACACCTGATGCTGAAGCTAATGATGCCAGGGGATTGCTAGACGTTTCGATAGACAACAAGGCGAGGTGATTTCCCCTTGCTCCCCAGAGGCTCCCAAAAAGCACATTTCCCTTCTACCCCGTCTCACGTGGCCTCATCATGCCCTTCACACTGAGAATACCAGCTCTATCTCCCTCATTCCCGTACGACTTGGATATTATTCTTTTTCTGTAGAACTCGCAAACAATCACCGGTTAGCAATCACAGTATAAACCGAAAAAATGAAGAAAAGCTCCCCAAACCCCCAATTCAGCTACCACTGTCATATAAAGACAAAAGACAAAGCGAGGCGGGGGGGAGGAAAATAAAGTCCCTCCCAGCCAAACACCCACTTCTCATCTTCTTCTCATTCAAATCTCGCATCTCGCATCTCTCATCTCTCATCTGCATCTGCATCCGCATCTGACATTTCCATCCTCCACCCCTCTCTCATCTATATCAAGAAATCTTTTCGCAACTAACCTTCCAGCTATCCAATTCATCCTGCTTGGACTTATACTGCTTCAGCAACTCATCTAGCACCTGCTTCAGCCCGTCCGAATTCGTTTTGAGCGAAGGTATCACATCCTTAACCGTCCGCTCCACGAGCACGCCGTTAATCATGCGGAAGCATTTCCGGTCGCCGGGGAGGGGTTCTAGGGTGTCGATGACGAGTCTGGAGGAAATGATGAATAAATATGTGTATTGTATCGTATGACAAAGAAATTTTCGTGCTTTATAATTATGATACAGGTTTGCCAGGAAGCAGAGGGGATGTAGGAGAGGTGGGGGGCTGGCAAAACGGTTTGAAATTCTCCTCTGTTGCGGAGGGGGTAGGATGCCAGCAGGTTTAACAGGATTAGAACCGGGGGGGGGATTACTTATGCTCTTCCGTCTCCTGTTCAATATCGCCAATTTTCTGCGCGAGTTGTTGGAGGGTGTTTTTGTAATTTTGATATTGGGCTTGCAGCTCTGCGAATGTTGTAGTGGATGTTAGTTAAATCGTAAGTTATTTACCAGAGCGCGCAAAACGACAATTGTGCAGTTATGTATTTTTCTTTTCCTCACAGGAGTTTTGGAAACGATTTCAAATCTGGATTGCCTGCTTACCTTGCTGCCTTTTCGGGTTTATTTGCTGAGTCGCCATTGTTTAAAGATGGGGTGAGTGTATTTAGTTGAGGAGCCGCGCGGGGGAGATGGTGATTTTTTGGTTTTGGGTGAGGTTTCCGCAAGCGTCATCAGTCAGCCAGCATCCACCGCAACCTCAATGGGCCCGGCGCGCTGCTCATCCAGCGACTCAACTCTTTTTTCTTCTAGCATGGATTGTTTAAAAATAGAGAATGAGAAACGTACCAAATACTGTCCCAATTCCTTTATATGGTCTAATATTCTACTACTAGCTTATAATATTTTGCAAGGTATATTAAGGCCAAGATATAGACGCAGGTTTATAGATCTCTATTATCTAGACCCCTGGCTGCCTTAGGGGGTTGAGATAGCAAAATTGGAATGAACCTTCTTTTCATCGTATCAGGGGTGAAAAAGGAAATGTAAATAACAGTTGAGAATTATTCGATTAGAAACCAGCTCTGTATAGGGTGGGTTTGGTCCAAAACAATGTTGAATAGCTATCTAGACCTTTGTTTTAAATAGTTCTAAAATAAATACAGAGCTAACAAGAATTGCCAAAAAGAAATTTGATTAGATATTTTTTAACTGGTAAGATATTGCCCTGTAGTTGGTATTATTTAGCCAGTGTGCCAAACTTCCATATTTCGGAAGCTGAAGCTCGAGAAATGATAAAGCCCCCCTATCGAACTAGTTAGCAAGGAATCCTAGAAACTGAAAATGTACCAAGCCCCGCCTGAGAAAACAGGCAATGAATGTTTCAAGCTTACGGGTACATGCCAGTGGAAATTGCAACATGATTGCTATTTGCCTGCCTCACTAAGGAACCCCCGTCCCATTATTTCTTCCATTTTTTGGAGTTGGAAGTTAACACAGCCCACATCGATTCTTCGGGGGGAATGGGGTAGCAGCATGTTAAATCGTAAAAGATCCACAAGTCCTAGTTTGCAATTCAGTGTTTAAAGCATTGTGGTGGTGAGTTGGAACCAGCTCTCGCTCGGATGAAAATCCGGATTTGATCTCGTTGTAAAAAGAGTTAGGGATGCGGTTTTAGGTTAGCGACATCACACTTTCATTGCTGGGAGGGGGTTTGAAGCAAGCCTTTTCAAACAGTGCGAATGTGAGGAGTTTAGGGTATCCCTTCCTTTTTTAATTTAACCGCTAGGGTCCAGTCAGGACTGAAATCGGAGAGTTTTAGAATATGCACACACACAGTCCACCCATTCGATTAGCGACTGAGTATGAAAAGGCTATTCTCCCATCAACAGCATTCACTTCGGGGAAGAAGAAATGTCAGGGAAAGTGACCATAGATCAATCGATCGTCACATCACATCACATCACAAAGGCTGTATCCATGCGGTGTCCTGGAAATAATCCGACATGCCTGGCTCATGCAGATATAATTCACGCCACTCGTCCTCCATATCCGTCAGGTCTTCCATGACTATTGGCCTGACTTGCTCGGAGTCACCGAACGAAAAGAGCTGTCGCCAATCCGCCGGACCACCGGGCTCGCTCGTTGTCTGATTTGTTGTTACTTCCATATGGTCAACGGCAGGTTGCTGGGCTGACGCTGATGCAGTCAAGGATTTGACACGGTCTTCGAACTGGGGTCCATTGGACGACCAGACGTTATTATTAAGATGTGATGGGGCTGGTTGTTGATCTGGCCCCAGACTGGTCTGATCAGAGTATTTTCGCTGGTGGTGGTGATGATCCCCATCCCTCGATTTATAGGTGGAATCCCTTATCTTGACATCCTGGATGTCACGCTGCAGGCGTTTGGAACTCTCAAATAGTCGCAGGATCGTTTCGGCGTTGAGCCAGTATTCCGCGTGGATACGAAGCGAGGCTAGTGTTGAATCGAATCGACGAAGGCCATTGATGGCCAAAACAGGGTTTGAAAATCGAAGTTCCACCCGTACTTGAATCATGGCTGTGAAGAGGGCATTGACAGATGAAATCCACAAATATTTGAGCCGATCCTTCTCCCTAAGATCCTCGAAGATAGATACAATAACCCCAGCAGCTGCGCTGCATATCTCAGCATCATTGGGGCCGTAATCATCCGAATACGCCGAAGCTCGAGGATGCGGGCGGTGAAGCAATATCAGGAAATTATTATAGGTCAGATGGAGTAGAGCCGGCCACGAACCGGAATCTGTCGTGGACATACGAACTGAATCTGGGAGCATAAGGGACCAGTTCGCGAGTGCTCTATCTGCCTCGTTAAGGACGGCCTTTCGTCGTTCGGGACTAACCCGTAGCCCAAATCTTTCTTTCATAATGAATGAAATCATAGTGCAAAGCTCGGTATAATGTATCACATAATCAATTTGAACTCGACTTCCACAACCTTCGAAATCTGCCGCAGTGAGAGGCTGGACGTCGGAATCCTCCAAGTTGCTATCAGGGTTTTTGCCCTTATTAGCTTCCCCGCTATCGAAAACCTGAAATGCGAACGAGGCAGATTGAGTACTCACACAGCCTGAGGTCTTCCATATAACAAAGATACCATGACATCGAATTGAACTAATATCCACCAAACCCTCCGCCACATGCGCTTATCAGCCGATACCATCCGGCTAGAACCTGCATTGCGATGCATTCCCAGACCTGTCGCGATTCTCGCTGCTACCCCAACCCAGTAGTGGGAATTTGCAGAGACGTCATCATCAACAGGATCGGAATACCAGGTGAGAAGAAGAGCTGCCTGCACAAGGATATCCCTATTCCGTTCAACACGCGCATCGAATAATATTTTGGCCCGGCGGAAAAAGGAGGCCTTTAGCGAATCACGTAGCGGGCGTGGACGTGAGACATGGGCACCAACAAGGAGGATTGCCTGAAGAATCAGCAGCGAAGGAGGATCCGAAGGATCTCGACCTTTGTATTGTGCCATAAATACGTCCTCGTCGATTATAGGACAGCCCGGGTTAACATGGGTGAAGTATGCCTCCACCAATTCATCTGCGAGCTGCTGTTCGGGGAGCACGAAGGCCTCTCTAGGAATATGCTCTAATCTATTTTTAATGCAGTGCTTTGAGATTTCATTTGCTGGGAAATGATAAACCTGATCGTTTTGGTCGCTGTGCTGCTGTCGAAACAAAAAGTTTATATTTGAAACATCTTGGCCAACGTATATTACTCTGACCCCCTTTTGTATTGAGCGATGATGGTCTTCCTCATCTAAGATTTGAATTAGGTGTCTTTCAAGTTGACGAGTGTCATCCTCATCGCCCTGTGACTCGGGGGTAATCCCTTCCGGAAACGCCTGAGGTGCTGGAGGTTTGATTTTGGGCCCACTTAGTTTGGTTGGGGGGCTGTTGGGCGAGGTTGGTGAGGATGCAGATTGAGACGGGTTGCTCAGGGGAGGGTTTGATGGACCAATTGCTGC
Organism: [Emmonsia] crescens; assembly: GCA_002572855.1. Taxonomy (NCBI): domain Eukaryota; kingdom Fungi; phylum Ascomycota; class Eurotiomycetes; order Onygenales; family Ajellomycetaceae; genus Emergomyces; species [Emmonsia] crescens. The sequence continues at coordinate 15,752 of PDND01000015.1, read as the reverse complement.
GGCACCATTTGCAGAAGGTAAAGGGGCACATCGAATGGGAATCGGGTGTCGAAGAGACCGAGAGAGTGTACGCTTCTTCTTCTCGTGAATGCGGCAATCATTTTTCCCTGACGAACGGCAGTTGGAGCATGGTATCCCAACATTCCGCGCATCGCAGCGTACTTTTCTTTGGTGGCAATGGACACAAGCAGCAGGGCCTACGCAGGGTATAAGCATAAGTAGGTCGTAACCTTGGAACACGCACAGCATAAAAAAATCCGGCGTAGGGGAAAATGCCGTCGGTGTTCTGAGCGAATAGGAGAGATTAAAGGCAAGAGAAGAAACTATTCCGACTTACGCTTCCGTTTCAATGAGACCTCAGCAGCAGCAGCTTGTGGTTTGTCGTCGTTGGATGACATGATGGAACGCGCGCAATGCGTCAACTAAACTTCCCAAGCGTATTATTAGATCCCTCCCAGTATCAAATTGTTCAACCAGCCCAATCCATCGTATCTGACTTGACTTTGCAAGAGAAAGGAAAATGACAGAAAATAAATAATTATTACTCCACAGATTGATTCGAGTTTCCCAGTCCGGAGTCAGCGCCTCACGTGAGACCCGGCCGATAAGGTTTTTTTAATGGGGGGTGATGAAATGGACTCCATAGACTTTTGTTAAGTTGGTAATAGAGGTTCCAAGGGTTATCTAGACCCGGCATCACTTAAGTCCGGTGCAACGGCTGCCAGTTCGGGACCGAGTGTTGCCCGCGGCAATAGCGGTGGGAAGAAGACAATATTAATATAGCAGAGAACATTGTGTCAGTATTTAGGTAATGAACTAATGTTGGGGCACGGACATCAGTTAGCCTCTTCATATTCTCCAGGATAGTTGATATAGAAGGATAGAAGATGGCCTGGACACTCGGGCTGGAGTCTGCAACTTTTTGCTACATATGGTCCAGATCTGGGGAGGGGTTTGTTTGTCTCCGAACAAGCATGAACCAAACAAAACACTCAATTCCAAGGTTTATCAATTAGTCCCTGGACCTTAAAATACAGTTTATCAGAAGACTCTTCTTCTGCCTTCTAGAGCTCTAGGCTATCAGAAATACAAACCCTATATCTCAATAGGTAATTACCTACCTATAGATACTGTACCTGGGTGAGCATCCATGGATATATTAGTCTGTACTATCAACAAAATAACCTGCTGGAACCACCAAATATAGCCATCCCTAACCTCCTCTAAGCACATGGATTCCCCTTAAATCTGCTCTGTTCATTCTCACTCATGTTGAAAGACTTTCTTATTAAATGCTTCATTCTCCTCACTTTATAAGTCATAAGCTCAAGGTGGCCCAGGTATTATGAATAGCCACCTGACTCCCATAACTCCCCCTCCACCGTCCACAACTTCAAACCACCCCATTTACCCATTGCATCACTAACAGTTTTACCCCCACTTAGCCAAGCTGCCGTGTGGGGTAAAAGAATTCCTGCAGGCTACAGCCCAGCCGACCATAACGCCTGGCCCATACATAATACAACGACATGCAGCTAAGCGGGGCAACCACATTAAAAGAAAACATCTGGTGATCAAATTTAAACGGCTTAGCACAAAGGAAGAAATTTCCTCAAAAAGGCTTCATTGACAGCTTGGATGAAGAATGCGGTTCCATGTGAATTGTGATGAAACCCATGATAAAAAAAGCAAGAAAAAAGAGAAGTGTGTTGCAATTTTTAATCAACTAACTACAGATTACAGCACAACAGGTTCCGCAACCCTCATTTTATTATTATTTTCATGAGAGCAGGATGGAATATCCCCACTCAATGGCTTGTTTTCTACTCCATATATTCATGCCATGTTCTAGTGCACATTATGTTGAAATATCATTTTATAATGAGGAGATTTCAGACTATTACTAATTGAAACTCATTAGATTCATATTCATTCATGGGTCTTGATCCCTCTTGTGATGATGATGATTTGTATCTGTCTTTCAAGATTAGCCATTTGTTAACAATGATATACTTAACTGCATTCTTGAGAACCTTGAAAACTTGATCATTGAGAGATAGATATAGTTATCAATTAATTAGCTGAATGCATCTATTTGCAATTCTATAACTATTGTTACTTTGTTTATCAGATCAATTGATGATCAATGTAAAAAGCTGAGTATTTAAAAAGTAATAATCAATGCAATTAATTAATCAATTAATCTGTAGTAGCAGTTTATAGTAAATATCAAGTCAGAAACCAGTTCAGTTATAGAGCAGAAGCAAAATGACAAATTCATATTGATCAGAGTTAAGCTAACTTTGAAGTTGGCTCAGCTGTTGTGAAACTTTAACTCTGCTTTTTGATTTTGATTGTGAGTAGTGATTGTGATGAAATGAATGAATGAGATGAGGTTGATATATAATATTATGTTCTGAATGTATGTATGTGCTTTATATGTCAGAACCTCTATGATATTGCTTGATTTCTCTATCTATCTTTGTGTGTTGCTGTCAACTTGCTGAGAGCTATACAGCTCAGTAGAGGTCGGATAAGCACTGGACCGGTGGATACCGCTGACAATATATATATATATATATAGAAAGAGAGAGAGAGAGAGAGAGAGAGAATTGAGCCTGGATTTTTTATATCTCACCATAAGTTCAAGAAATAATGTTGTGACTACATTATTAAGCCAATGCTGCCTGGTTCAAGCATTGATTGTGAGGATAAGAAACAATTCAAGATACAGTAGTTATCTCATTGGCCACTGGCAGGCTCAAAAATGATAGCAATCAATTGGGACTGTCTGTGTAATAGCTGGTATAGGAATGTTTTCCATGAGGCTGTCAAAACCTGTATATAAAGATGATGTTGGGGCATTTTGATCACCCTGCAGCAGCAACCTTAGAAGCTAACCTTGGAATGACCTGTAATGAACTAACCAAGTCGGGGCAATTACCCCGAGGACAAAAAAGGTTTCGGATTAACTGCAGCCGATGGATTTAGCTTGGACAACCGACACGGACGACGACGAGGACGATGGTGTTTCAGGGGGGCGTTTGGAAATGTAAGGACAACACATATTTATTCTTTATTTTCTCTCGTGTGTGGCTTTTTTCCCTTTAAATTCAAAAGGATAAGTTAGGTGGAAGGAGGAGGGAAGCCCAAGTGTTGAATTTTTTTAAAGATTTTTATTCCCCTTCTTATCGTTTTTCTTTCATTGTACAGTTATTATCTGGGGATTTTCATTTCTTCTCGTCCTTTTTCTCTGCCATTCTCGCTTCTCTTCTGGTAAGTCATAATATCTCATATATTCCAAAAGTGTCAGGAAGCAGTTGAATGTCTAGGTTTTGCTGCGCTAGATAAATCTGGGCCGGATATATTACTGCTGTCCATATCGTCTTGCACGTACCTAATGGGTAGCCATATCTTAATACCCCTCTTGTAAATGCCGTTTGTCTTCCGGCGTTCGCCCACCAGTTTTATATGTATGTTGACAAGCTCAACATACGATTCTCATATATTTCTATAATTTCATACCGCGCAATAATTAGGCCCACGGTGGTGGTAGTTTCACCGCTGTAGCGCTCACTAACCGTTGTGCTGCTGTCAGATTTCCAGCCTCCCTGATATCGGGGCCATTGCTCTCTCATATGGCTACCATCTCTCCTATTCCCTTACCTGCTAGACCAGAGATTTGATTAGCAAGTGCTGTTGCAACCTGAATCTAAGGTCTCATCTCTTCATATCTCTGAGCGGTGTAGGGACAACTGGCCTGTCTTGTATTTCTGGTTGATTGCTCCCTGTTCGGCCTCACAACAGCATTTGACCCTAAGTAAAACAAAAAGTATCTTGCATTCACATACCAGCGGGGTCAAGCTCACAGTTATTTACTGTCACCTATCACTCTTCCAATCAAAATAGGATTAACACAAAGAACAACACTATCCACGTGGTTCTTTTCTGTTAATTCTCACACAGGGCCTGAGCACAGTGCAGTCTAGACTGTTGAAGCTCTCCTATCTCTCCTATCAGTCTGTGGTCTGAATCTAGGTAAATATTCCATCCCTTTCTTTCCTTGAGTGTGTTTCCAACTGTGTTTGAATAGCTGTTGCAGAGAGTAAAATAATTTAACTGTAATAGAGATCCATAAAGAGAAAGGCAGAGAAGAAGTTGAAGTTCTACCTTTGCTATAAGGCGCGAGTTTACACTGTTGCCGGCGCGCCGAGCCAGGAGAACTCGCTGTATCTCTATCTCGCGGAGATATTACCTACCTGGGTAGATAGCTTCGTCTGCCACAGAAGAGAGCATCTTCGGCGTCTCCGTAAGTGGTGTTTATTTATTAATATTTCTTCTTTCCCAACACGCTCTCTCCCAGATCTCTCCTCCTTTCACTTGCCCTTATCAAGCACTCATGAAGGCCTTTCTCTTGGCCGTTTATCGTTGTGTGCATGGTTTCCTACACTTGCTCTACCGCATGTCGTGTTTCTTACCACCATGGCGCCCCCAAATAGCCGTGAGCGGCGAAATGCCTGTTACGGGTTCGATTTGGTTCCTGTCTTGTTTCTTGCTTCCTTCAATCTTTTTATTTTTTGTGCCTTGATGAAACTGACATTTCTACTCCGTTTAGCGATCAATTTCAGCCCATCCTTACGCGAGGGTTAACTAGCAGCCAGCGCGATATCAGTGCAGCAAGCCCATATTTTCATTCTGACGCTGTCGATCAAGTGCGTGCCACTGAAGCATCACAAAATCCAGACCCTTCTAGCGTTTATCTAGAGCACTTCGAGTCCCCACAGCAACAACCTCGAGAGGCTTTCCCTCGTTCGAATTCTGGTTCATCAGGCTCCTGGGAAGATGATATAGTCGACGAGCCTCAATATTTCGGAGAACACGCACCCGAACCTGGAACTGAAGCCTCAAATGACGCTGAGCAGACTTCTATTCCGGATTTTTCTGACGAACATATCGACTCAGTCCTAGGTCTTTGGGAACGAAGAACAAAAAGGTAAAAGACATATCTTTTATCCGCCTCAACGGACGTAGTTGATTACAAGCTGACATAGCTTCAAACCCAGTCCAACAGAAAGTCGTACCTCGTCTGCTGTTGAAGCTTTTCCAGCACTTGATCAAGAGCCCGATCACCCAGGACCTTACGAAGAAATCTTACATCAAAATAACACTTTACCGTCTTTCGACACTGCGCCGACTTCGTCCTTTTCGTCCGGTGCCCCTAAAACGCCGCAAAGGGCTTCGTCACCCTCAGATACACTCCATCTATCTGACTATTCTCCTAGCTCTCCAGTTTCGCGCACATTTCTTCCCAACTCATCAACTTTATGTCGACATCGGGCTTTGTCCCATCAACCTACCTACGGTTACACTCAACTTGCTAGCCAGTCTTTTGAAGACCAGCATAATCCATCCCCAGACGTATATAAAATCTGCCTTGATACCCCACTGCAGCCTAGTTCATATGAAAGGAAACCTTTCCTAGATTTCTCCTCTTCTCATCAATCATTTGGCTCAGAGAATAATCAGCCCCCTGAACCTCTGTGCAATCCTCGAGATCCGGATAAACATCGCAAGTCAAACCCAAAACGTGGTCGAGGAGGCAACCCCTTACCAAGCCCTCACGATTTCGAAACACTCAACAAAAAGAATCGTTTTGATCCATTGAGCTTCATTCCAGGAACAGAAGGTAGACGTAACAATCCACAAGAGAGCCCCCTTCACTCACCACCGGCTTTCAGCCCGCCCTTTGAAAAGTTTCCCAAGACACCCAATTATCTTGGCGAGTCTTCTAGCACCCAAACTGGCGATACTGCCGATGATAACGATCCCATTCGAAAATACGCTATCCCATATTCAGAGTTACCCCTTCAGTCAGCCCCAGTAAAGAGAAAACCTAGGAGAAGCCTACGTCTTGCCGCGTCCCTGAAAAGAATTCTCACCCCAAAGCACAAATCCACCAGCAACGAAGATCCTACCCCCGTCACTACCCCCCCTCCCCAGCAAATTCAAGTGAACGAATCTCCTACGGACGCCGAAGCAGCGTGGTTTGAAGGGGTTATTCAACGACTACAGAACGAGTGTGCAGATCAGGAAAGGTACCGTGACGCCATGGATTCAAGACATCTAGACCCGTCATCCGCCATGGTGGCTCTCACCAAACAAAAGGCCGAGGCCATGCGCTTAGCGCGAGAACAAGGCGCTGCTGTGAAGGAAATGTGTCGAAGAGCGAAAACAGATATGCCTCCGTATCAATTTGAGGAGCTTATTGGAAAAGGGGCTTATGGAAGAGTGTATAAAGGGTATGTTAGCCTAGTTTTGTCTCCCTTTACCGCTATTTTATTTTCATTAACGTTGTTGTTTGATATAGTCGCCAACTTCCAACACAGAAACCTGTCGCCATTAAGGTGCTTGAAATTGACACTCTAGATTATAAAACCGTGCGAGATTTCAGGGATGAGTCGATCAAAGACTTTATCCGCGAAACGAATATCATGAAGCAGGTCAAGGATGCTGGGGCGAAAAATATCAACATGCTTATTGAGGCTTTTTCAATCCATTCCCAGCTTTGGCTTATCTGCGAGCATTGTCCAGGTGGAAGTGTTAAGACTCTGGTACGTGCTTGATCTCCCCCTTTTTTCTTTTTTTTTTGCCTCCTTTGGAAGTTAATTTCCCCATTTATTGGACCAAAATACCTCCCTTTCAGGTTCAATATTCCATCATAGTGGTTCATACATTTAATCTCTACGTTTCATTTTTTTTTATATTGATGAATATTCGAGCTTTTCTCTGGGCGTGAGTACTAATAGAGGTATTAGATGCGAGCGACTGGTGACAGGCTGGAGGAACGGTTCATTATCCCAATTGCAAGGGAGCTTGCGGAAGGTCTCAGGGCCATTCATGATGCCGGCATTATTCACCGTGATGTCAAAGGTTTGAGGACCATCTCGTGAGACATGTATACAAAATAATTGACTAATAATGGTGTTCATAGCTGCCAATGTCTTGATTCACGAGGAAGGTCGTTTACAGATCTGTGACTTCGGTGTCGCTGGTGTCCTCCAAAGCAAGGTAGACAAACGTTCAACGTGGATTGGGACTCCGCACTGGATGCCGCCCGAGATGTTTCCGAACAGGGGAGGAGGCGAGATGCATCAATATGGAAGCGAGGTGAGTTGATCTTAGTGATTGGTTTCCGTTGGTATTCAGGTATTAACTTGTCTAGATTGATGTTTGGGCTTACGGCTGCACTCTATTTGAGTGTGCTACGGGCAATCCACCAAATGCAACCCTAAGAGAACGGATGCAAATTGGGCGTCAACTTAACAGATTTCCTCCAAAGTTAGAGGGGGATACCTTTTCAGATAGTCTGCGCTCATTGGTGGCATTTTCACTCGATTCCGATCCCAAAGTGCGCCCTACTATGCAGAAAATCCTCCAACACCCCTACATCGCTGATTCTACGGAATCCCACCCAACCGCTTCTCTTAGCGAACTTGTGAAGATATATTACCAATGGGTTCAACGTGGAGGTCAGAGAATATCGCTATTCAATCCTGGAGGCGCAGCTGCTGCTGAGTTTCCCGAGGCCGAGGACCCATTGGATCGCGAGGACTGGAACTTCAGCACCACTGCTGGGTTCGAGAGGAGATTTTCCCTCATAGATCTGGATCAACTTTCTGCATCATTAGCAGACCTCGAGAATGACATGATACCCACCATACCCGAGCCGTCGGGAGATTATTTTGACGATAATATCGATACCGATTTGAGTGCGGAGGACAAAGCCAACTTCGACGAGCGGGTCAAAAGAGGCGCCGCGGCTATGGAGGGTCTCTTCAACGAAGAGAAGCCAGGTTATACATATGAGACCAAGAATGACTTCGTCCCCGTGCAGCAGGAACAGCGGCTCTCCTCCGATCTCCCTCTGCGAACAGACACAGACAGATCCTCGGTTACATCTACCTTCATCGACATCAACCTTGGTGTTTTTGACTCTGCGCATTATGCCGCAGGCTCAGCATCCAACCACCCTCCATTCCAACTTGCTGATGCAGATACGATCCGAGCAAACCGGTCAAGCAGCAGACTCATGCGGAATTCAACCACAAGCAGTGACTCTGGCGAATACCAACCACAGCGCGGCCCTCGGCCCCCAACGATGGAATGGACTTTCCCATCCGCAATGTCAGGCGACGCAGATGACGCCAGCCACGACGACGAACCAGGATCAGATTTTGAGCCAACACAGCAAGAGAAACGAGATACTCGAGCCTGGACCTTCCCAGTGATGACCGCCGAAGAGGAACCCCCACACGAGGAACCCTACGAATGGGCTGATGGAACCACCTCATCGCGCCATATCGAACCCGATGACGAAATGACAAGGAAATATCCCCCCCTTCAGCGCCCATCATATTCGCGGCCCCCCGGCGACGGTCCCCCAGACTCGCGGCCATCAACGGCAACATCCACCCACTCAACAATATCAGATGCAGATAACGATCCCTTCCGATTCGATAGACCCGTCACACCTCCGTGTGAGGATGTAGGTGATCATACTACCTCCTCTTCCTCCTCCACCACCTCCTCCTTGGATAGATTCCCCTCCATCACGGACTCTGTTGTATACACAGACTTCGATGAAGGCACGGATCGCTCGATCCACAGCTATACTGAATTCCACCCCCCTTACCAGGAAGAAAATATGATGAGTGGAAACGGCGCGTTTGGGGGCCCTAGTAATAGCCAGAACGGTAGGGCGGAAGGTGCTGATGGTGATGGTGATGGCGAGGCGGAAACGAAATCTGTTGCCGAGTCGGATATGGCGCAGTTGGATTTCCCACAGCCTGTTCCGCCGAGCATGGAGAGCATGATGGAAGGCGCGAGTGATGATGTTGTTGCACAGGAGCTGGATCGGCTTTTAGGAGATTTCCTGCATGGCCTGGCGGTTACTGGGGAGGCACTTGTGAGGACGGATGTGGGGAGGGGTAGGTGGGGGGTTGCTGGTGACAGTGGCGGCGATAGCTTCAGAGACAATCGACCAGAGCAGGAGCAGGAGTCGGACCACGATGATTGAGGCGATGGTGCTGGTGTCTCTTCGAACCTGAATGTCAATGTTCTTCTTATACTTTTAAATTCTAGCTTTCCTTTTTTTTTTTTGTGTGTGTGTGTGTGTGCGTTGTCAATTTTCTACGATGTGATGGGACGATAAACTTTCCTTGGGTTACGAGAAAGGCTTGCTTAATCGGCCAATGATGGCGTTTCAATATGGCGGTTTTTTATTTTATTTTACTTCTTCAGTTACTTCCTAAGGTGATTATGGGTGGTGTGGGATGTTTATTCTCAGTTTATGTTTAGCTCAGGAGAATTGTCTATCGTTTTCGCTGGGTTCGATGATTTTGTGCTTCTCTCTGCCTCCCCGAGATGGGATACTGGGGATCTATCTACCTTGTGAGAGACGAGCCTGAAATGAGAAATTTAAATATCAAAAAAAGGAATAACTAAAAACTAGTTTATTTTAGATGCAATTAAATTCACTACTCTGTCTGGAGCATATTATTATTTCGAGTCGTTGCATGTTATGATGCGGAGAGTTAGCTTGGTGGGTGGGCTCATTATCGACCAAGTCCCAGCGCCGATCGAGCTTGGCAACAGGGGCTCGATTCTGCTAACATTGGATATATATTCTCTAATTCGCATCTTGATCCTGTTATTCTTAACCCAACGATCCTTATCAACAAATATCATTGAGCTAGCTACCTAGGTAGCTCCTTGCTCATAAACATGAAGGAGCAGGGGGGGTGTCCTTGCGAATTATCCCTTAGAGGACCATCCATGCCAAAGCCAGGCAAGACTTGTTTATTATTATTATATTATATTATTTGCCCGCCATCATTCATTTCTATCTCAAAACAATTCATCTCATTGCTCCCAGAGTAATAGTGAAACCATTCTGTGCCACCTTATGTCGTCTTCTTCTTCTTCCGACACTGTCTCTCTCTCTCTCTCTCTCTCTCTCTCTCTCTCTCTCTCTCTTTTTCCCTCTTACCCTCTTCTCTCTCCAGTGTGTAAGAGTATGAGTGTCACTCCATTGCCTCAGTGTCTGCGAAACAGGATACATGCATGCACACTGTACGGATTACCTGCATACATTTTCCTAACCCAGCTGCATGTGGAGCATGGAAGGGCTACGTGCATATATATATGCATGCATGGAGCTACTCTTTTCCCGGATCGGTATCTCGTTTGCATGCGGTGATTCTGGTTTCGATCCATCAGCTCAAATGAGAGACTTTCCTCCTATTGTAAAAATTCCATTTTCCCAATCAATTGTCACCCGCATTGCATGCAGTCTATATACCTATGTTATTTCCATGTTATAATGTAGATATTATAACGCTGGGTAAACTTCGTTAATCCTCATCTCTAACCTTTTTCTTCTAGAATGCAAAACATTACCTGTATACTTATACTTTTGGTTCCTTGCATGCTAGCTATTGTACTGTACTGCTTGCGGGTGCGGCAATCGAAAAGAAAAAGCGTGGGTGCAGAAATTCAATCGAGGAGATCGATCTAGAATTTAGAATTTCCAAGACTACGGACGAACCTCTTCTTCTTCTTCTTCTTCTTCTTTACTTTTTTCCTCCATTTCATTTTCTTTCGTTGCTTTTTTTTATCTCTCATTTTAAAAACTTGCTGCTGCAAGGTCCGGTTTTATTGATTTTCTTATTTCATCTTATTACCTAGGTAAGTGGGGGATTATTTTCTTTCTACTGCTTTTCTCCCTCGCCTCCCGAACTCCTCTTTTGTTTCCCATGGCGTTTGGTTGTAACTTGTAACTAACATTTAAACGCAGAACAACAAAGGAATTCAGTCATTTTGCTTATCAAAGAAAAATTTAAAATTGCACTATGAAAATGCATCAAATCTGAGCATTCTGGTTGGATTCCAACAATTATTTTGCTGTTGCTGTTGCTGTTGCTGTTGCTGTTGCTGTTGCTGTTGCTGCATGCCATCAATCTACTCTGATAAGCTGTCTTGTTTTCCACATCCAACACAACACGCCAACCACTTCTCTCTGTTGCTTGCCGATATTTTTCTTGCATCTTTCTTTCTCACGTTATATCCATCATCTGCTCCATTATTACCTGGAGCTATGATGTTTCCCTGGCTTCTTATCTAAATCGTTCCTTGTTTCTTTCAGTCTTTGATATCTTATTTCTCCTCACCTATATTCGTATTTCACAATGCCTCCATGTATCTCCGATACCCTCGTGGTATACAGAAATAATACACATGCTCTTCACCTCTCTAACCCGTCGGAGCAATGGAAGCTCTCCCTCCAGGAGGTCAAACTCCTCTACTTGCGACGCCAATACAAACAATGCGCTGCCAAATCTACGAAGTTGTTGCGAAAAGTGGATCACCAGGTTAGCTTTTGTTGATATATATACCTAGGTATTCCCTTTTGAATATGACAGGCGTTTATACTGATGAACCTATTTCCATAGCTCCATGCCATCCACAAGGCATTTCTCCATTACTACAGTGCTATCTCCTACGAAGCACTGGGAAGAGGCGCACATAATTACTCGAGCAACAGACTCCCACTCCTCAACTTAGCCAGAGACAACTTTACCGCCTGCAAATCTTCCCTCGCAGTAGCACTTCCAAGGCCCGTTGAGAAAAAACAACACCCGCCACCACAACAGCAACGGCGGAAACCCAACAAGAGACGCGAACATGTGTTGATGAATGACAGGAGGAAAACATATCCCGCAACATCACCTACAAAAATTCGTTGCGATGCGCCCATCCTTGTTCAAAATGCGGCCAACCATGCAGCTCTCTCGCCGGAGCCAGCTCAGGAATCTGCTACGACTAGCCCATCTAGTACGATGCCACGTCAGGGGCCACCAGAAAAGAAAAAAGAACTCATGCCGTCGCCTCTTCGCATCCACAAAGTCTACCATAATGGCCGTTTCCAAGATCAATTAATAGAATACGATCCACCGTCTTTACCTCCCCCGACGCGCCCGCTGCCCGAGTTACCGCCAGAGGCCAATCAACGTCCGCTCCCCAGCGTGCCAAAAATCACCACTGCCCATGAGCCGCACGCAGAGGCAATTGTTGCGCCGCTATTTCGACCACTCGCCCCGCAGTTCTACAGGCACTCCATTGGATTCTCCACTACTACACCCACGGCTGGCTCTAGACTCACCATCTATCAACAACAGGCCAATAATGCCAACTTCATGTTCCCGCTACCGCAAAACTCCCCGCTCATCCCGCTCATAACCTCCCTCTCCACCCAACTTGACGCAAACGTAAAATCCATCGGCACGTTGATATCCAAGACCCTGGAGCTTCAGCGCGTCCGCAATGCGAAGAAGAATAGCCGCCTAGCTTCCTTCTGGAGCTTCACGCCGACATATGACGATGATAATGTTATCGCCAGTGATACTTTTTACCATCACGACAACCATAACGATAATGCTACTAATGGCACCACAACCACAGCCACAACGACGATAAACGGCCACCCCACCACCCCGCTCCCAACAAACAATAATAACCTCGCCTCCACTACCACCACCACCCCCAACACCGGCACCACGGGCACCACCACCACCAGCAGCACCGCATCACCACCACCCCTCTCCTCCTCCTCCTCCTCCTCCTCCTCCTCCTCCTCATCACCATCACCCACCGACGAGACGCGCCCGCAGCGAATTTCCCGCCTAAAAGCCGACCGGTGGATGACGGTTGGTCTACGCTCGAGGAAACGCAGCTGGAAGGGCGTGGAGCATTATGAGCGCGTGTGCGATGAGGCATTGGCGGAGCTTTATGGGAATGGGAATGCGAATGGGAATGTGAGTGGGAGGGTAGGGTGAATTAGATGATGATGATGATGATGAGATGCAGGTCAGCGTGTATGATGTTTTGTTTGTTTTTTTTTCGTTTGTTTGTTTGGTTTGGGGGGGGGGGAGGTGACTCTATGAATATTCAAGGTAATGAATGGGATGGATGGATGAACTGGACGGACGGGATATACATGGACTTCGTTTTATATTTGTCTTTTCTTTTTCCTTCTTTTTCTTTTCATTAATTTTCTTGTGTCTATTTTCTTTTACCCCCTTACCTTCTTTTTAATTATATGAGTTTTTGATCTGATATGTACGACTTTCTTTCTTTCTTTCTTTCTTTCTTCTACTTTTTAATTTTTTGATCCTCCGATTCCATTAAATACTAAACTCAACACAATTCAAATTCAAATTCAATGTCTGCTTATATTTTCCCAAAAATAATATATTACCCGTCTACCGAAGAGTGATAGGGGTTTTCAAAAAGAAGAAGAAGAAGAAGAAGAAGAAGAGGTCCGGGACGACGGGGAAAGGAAGGGGGCGCGGGGAAGGAACAGAGAGGCAAAAAAGGATTTAAAACAATTAATGAAAATAACACAAAGGAGAGGTGTTAAAGAGAGGGAGAGAGAGAGAGGGAACAAAAGGTAACTTTTCAAGGTGGTTTTGCGTGAAGTGAAATGAAATGAAAATAAAACAAGCATGGGCGGAGAATGAATGAAAAAATGAAAGACAGGAGAAAGAAAACACAAAAGCCAAAACAAAGGAAGTGTGTGTCAAGTAGGTAATCATCAGAGCAAATTTTTTGGTTTTCACAGATCAGATAAAATAATAAACTAACTATTTTTTATAAAAAAAATGGGATTCAGTTCAGGGGGGCCATATAAAGATTTTAAAAAATTCTTTCTTTCCTTTCTTTCTTTTTTCCCGTTCTCTTTTTTCCTCTAGAGTATTAACCTATCTATCCCCTTCAAATAAACCCCGCCTTCACCTTCGCCTCCCGCTCAATCTGCTCCTTCTGCTCCGCCTCCTTCATCTCTCGCACTTTGGCAAGCACCACTTCACGGAATATTTGTCCGCGGGCTATTCTACTGAGGCTCCTCTTCTTCGTGCCATCAGTTGGAGCCCCCTCGGTGCCTGCTGGTGCTGCAGTTGCCAGTGCTGCTGTTCCTGTTACCGCACCGCCACCACCAGAACCAGCCTCAGATGGCTTGCTAGCAAGTTCGGCACCCTCACCACCCGCCGTAGTAGCGGATTCAGCAGGCATATCAACAGTATTTGGAATATCCTCTTCATCTTCCTCCTGCATTCTCAGCGCCTCAATGCGATTCGCAAGCTTGATAATCTCAATACCGCGCTTCAGGCGTGCCTTGGCCATATACGCCTTGAGCTCAGGCAGCAAGTTATGGTCACTGGCGGATTCACCCTTGAGCCAGGGGTGGGCAAGGGCTTCTTCGCTGGTGGCGCGCTTGCTCGGTTCGGGTTCAAGAAGGCTTAGGATGAAGTCCTTGGCGTCCTTGGAGACGTCTCGCCAGTACCGTTCGTGGAACACAATGCGTCCGTTCCTGCACTCATCGATCAAGTCTTGAAGGCTTTCGGATCGGAAGGGAGAATAACCACAGAGGAGGGTGTAAGTGATGACTCCCATTGACCACATATCGACGGCCTTGCCGTGCCCCTTTTTAAGCATAACTTCGGGGGCTGCGTAGCCAAAGGAGCCTGCCATGGTTGTAAGCACCTCTTTGGGGTCGTCGAGCATTTTTGCGATGCCAAAGTCAGCAAGGACTAGGGCGGAATCAGCTGCAGGGGTAAGGTAAAGGAGATTTTCGGGTTTGAGATCTATATTAATAGAATAAAGAAAATGAATTAGCAAAAAATGAACATCTAAGGTAAAAAGGAGAGGGCCTAATCGTGTATGTTCTACCTCGATGCACAACATTGCGTTGATGCAAATAGTCCACCGCATCAAGAACCTGCTTGATGGTTTGAGAAGCATCCTTCTCAGTGAACTTCCCATATTCACAAATTCTATCGAACAATTCGCCTCCCGTTGCCAGCTGTGTTACGATATAGTATTTATCCTGCCGTTTATGTCAGAAATCGGAAAGGTATTGACAATGTGTATATCGTTTTGAACCCACCCGAGACTCGAACCAATCATGGAATCTGACGATATTGGGGTGGTGCAAGCGCTGCAACATATCCAGCTCATCGTATACCATCTGCTCGTTACCCTTTACATTCTTCTTCAGAATAATCTTCACGGCGACTTTTCCAGTCGGGCAGTCCGCCTCACGAACAATGCCATAAGTGCCAGCACCCAAGGTCCTCCCGAATCGATAAATTGATCTGAACTGTTGTGAGTGAAAGGGGGCAGCATGTTTAGGATGGTGTTTGGCCGTACTTCTTATCGTAGCTGCCGGGTTGGCCCTGCAACTTGCTGAGCCAGGCTGTACGTGAGTGAAGAGTTAGAATTTAATTTTCGAAAAATAACAGACCAAAATAAAGAAGAAGAAGAAAACGAGGAAGTCATGCACGGTGCAATGCCAATAGCAAATAGCACCAAAATACTTCTATTGCTATATACGCAATATCTTCACTAGTTGAACTGGCAGGGCATATTGCTTCCTCCAAACACGGTGGGCGTGTAGATAGCTAGCAAGGACATTGAACACGTAGGAGAAAAGCGTAATGGATAGAGAAAATTGTCCACTTACAGCTCATACTGGATATCTCTTCGAATCTCGGTTATCAAGGAGTAGGAGGGGGTTGGTAGAGCGAACGATAGAAACGAACAGCCCTGAGCAGAATAAAGCTCAAGCTAGTGCTGTTGATTCAAGATGCAATATTATCACCACATAGAAGACTATATCTATCAGTGGCCGGGGGGGG